>VZRH01003888.1:1271196-1338223 GCA_013397555.1 Urocynchramus pylzowi
AGGCGGAAGCGCGCGGGCGCGTGCAGTGCCGCCGCTGCCCGCGGTGTGTGGGGCAGACCCCGGGACTGGCCCGCCCCCGCCAGAGCCGCTGCTCCCAATTCCCGCCGCTGCCCCCAGTTCCCGCCGCTGCCGAGTTACCGCTTGGGCACCTGCCCGGTGCCTTCTGCAGCTCCGGGCGTCCTGCGGGACGAGCAGTGTACCCTCTTCCCGAGCTGCCCCCGGCTGCCGTGGGGAAGGAAGGCGGTGGTGGCGGCCCCGGGAGGGCAGCCCAGCTGTCGCTGGCCCGGGCTCCGAGCGCGGCGTCTCCTCTCCCTGCTGGGCTCCGGGCAGCGCCGACTGTAAGTAGCAGCCGTGGTCTGTGCCAGGTGGTTGTAAAAGTCGTGTGGCTGCTGGGTCGAGCAGCCTGGCAGGAACAGTGCAGCTGCTGCTGAGAAGGCAAAGGCCAGCGAGGTTTGAAAGGAGCTTGTAGCTAGGTGGGGCCCGGGCTCTTCTCCCAGGCATCCAGCCGTAGGATAAGAGGACAAAGCCTCAAGATGCATCAGGGGAGTGTGAGGTTGGACATTAGGAAGATTTTCTAAACAGGGTTGATTAGGCATTGGAATGCACTGCCAAGCGAGGTGGTGGAGTCACCGTCGCTGGAAGTGCTTAAGGAAAGTCTGAACATGGCACTGAGTGCCATGGTGGAGTTGAGAGGGGATTGTACCTACGAGTCGTAGGTTGGACACGATGATCTCGGAGGTCATTTCCAACCTATGTGATTCTGTGGTCAAGGTATTCCTTTATCGTTTTCTCCAGTAAGTCGTGTTATGCCTCTTACAGGGTACTGTATACACCTTGTGGGCCTCGGGAGTTTTCAGTGCATGTGCTTTTGACAACGTGCATATCTTTATTTAACTATAGCAACATACCAGTGAGCTAGATTCACACTGGTATTCACACTGGTATTTAGGTTATTGTAGTCAAAACGCTTGATAATGATTGTTCAGGAAGAGGGTTCTCAGGCAGCAGCCCTCCAGAGCTTCTCAAAGTGTTTTTCTTCGTTGATGTTCATGTGATACTGAGAAGCATCGCTTGCTTAGTGGTCTAATGTGGTGTTAGTTTTTCATAATGACACTTCATTTATTTGTTTTGATTCCTGCAGTTGATTCTTCAGGAGGCTCATCTCAAAGTATAGCTTAAAAAAACTTTGCAAATAGTGGAAGAAAATGTCTCATAAAAGCTCTAAGGTAATCAAGAAAGTAAATGTTTCTAGCTCCTTGGAATCTGAGGATATCAGCTTGGAAACCACAGTACCAACTGATGATGTTTCTTCCTCTGAAGAGAGAGAAGGTTCTGTAAAAATCACTAAGCAGCTGATTGAACGGAAGGAGTTGCTCCATAATCTTCAGCTGCTTAAAATAGAATTATCACAAAAAAACTTGATGATTGACAACTTGAAAGTTGAATATTTGACCAAGGTAAGTAGTGTTTCTCCTTTCATTGCATAATATTTTCTTGATTTTGGTGCTTTTTGAGTATGATAGAAACTTCTGTTCTGGAAAGAATTTATTTGAATTGTATGATGGAGATCTGCTTAGTTGGTTTGGGGGTTTTCTTGGTGTGTTTTGTTTGTGTTCTTTCATGAGAAGAAGGGGAAACAAAGGTATAGAAAGCTTAGCTGGCTTGTTCAAGTCATTTTACTTATAAATAAGGGAGGATCTAATTAGTTCTACCTTTCCTAAACACAAAGGAAAAACACCTGTTTTTTCCACCTGTTTTCTTTCGGAAGTTATGAATAATTTTGTCACTCATGTTAGCAGCATAACAGGGCTTTGAACTTGAACTTGTGGAGTACTAGAAGAGGTGATCTGAATACTCTTCAATGCTTTGTTAATGAAGATGGGGATACAATATACCAACGTGCTAACACTAGATTTTGTTGTGTACAGCTTAGCACGAAGATGCATGAAATTAAGAAAGGTGTAAAAACACTGCCACATTTGTGTGCAGTTCATTTTTACTACATACTATATGCTAACTGATTTTTATTGGATTTCTGCTCTGAGTTTAAGCCTAACTTGAAATTAGTTGAACAAAGAGCTATTTGGCTGAAAAAGACCCATTTAAGAGCTAAGCCTTTTTTTATTTTTAGCTCATTGGGACAGAGTCCGTATCATATTCTGAAGCCCTGCTGTATTTAGAGGTCTTGTTAGACAGCCATTTTTGCACTGCCCACAGCATTGAGATCTTCATATTTTTATTTCAACTTGTTCTTTTAGTAAAATACTTTTTAAAAATTAATATAGTAACTTATATTGTTTTATACTCACTCACATTCTTTATATTTAGATTGAGGAGCTAGAGGAGAAGCTTAATGATGCAATCCATCAAAAGCAGCTGTTGTCTTTACGACTGGATAGTCAGTTGGCATTACAGCAAGAAGATGCCAGGTATGGGGGAAGTAAAATTAGGAGCTTCATCTTTAACAAATTCATGAATTAATTTGAGTTTATGTAAATAAGTTAGAAACAGATAATTATTAGTTGCAGGAATAGGATTTCTTCTGCAGATTATATTAGTGTTTTAATTCTAAAAATTGAACTTACATATTTAATTTACATATAAGTAAATTAGGATTCAGTTCTCACTAGCTGAAGTTTGTGGGCTTGGTTTTATGTTACCTAAATTCAAAATTTAGTAGGAAGAGGTAGTAAAATGTTCTTAAAACCAATAAAGAGTAAAAGGCAGCGGTAACAGAATTTCCATTAATTTAATCAGAATTTTTAATAAAGGCAGCATAGAAGACTTGGGAAAGGTAAGTGCATAATGTTTAGCTTTTCCCATTAGTACTTCTTGTTTGTTAGAAGTGCTTTCAGTTGATGATGTAGAAACTCACTTCCTATGTTGTTTTTCTGAAATATTGGAGTTAACCTGAAAAACAGACTGGCTAGCAGGCTTCTCCGAACCACTTTGTCAGCTGAGTATCTCCACACCTGTGAAGGAAGAGCATTACTTACATAGTCTCATGTTAAAGCAGAGCTTACAGGATGTGACTGCTTCCAAGTCCTATTCTGTAGTAAGGCTAGAACAGATTTAGGGATGTGGAGCCAGACCCGAGATTAGGTCCTGCAAAGTCTTTCAACTGAGAGCAGCTTATGGTCAGAAGAGCGTTTGTCATTTTGAATGCTTAGATGCACCAGAGTGTAATATTTTTATGCTGGCCATACCTGAGTTATCTAAGAAGTGCTCAGTAAAAAGGTACTGATGTGCACACTGTTACTAATAGGTGAAAGAAAGTTAAACTACTTTTCCCAATCTTTTAATTTGTTTTCTTGTCAGTCTTTTACTTAACTTTTCACCCTGACATAATTGAATTGTACACACCATGGAGTGTGTCCTTGTGTGATTGCTTTGATGACCTCAGACTTCCTGTTACCTGTACCCTGCCAGTGGGGTAGATGTTGCTTTATAGTACTAGTTAGTATTTTTTTATTCCTTTTTAACTAATGCAGAAATCACACTGTTTCAAAGAGTGACTTGTATATGTTTTCAAGAGTTGCAGTTAAAAAATAAAAAAAAAAGTAGGTTAGTCATCTTTGTTTTAAAGAATATAAACACTTCTAAACGTCATGAACTGATGTGCAGTTTCTCTTGCTGTATAAAACCTTATCACTGATGGTAATAGTTGTATGGTGTTTTAAGGCTGGAAGTAAGGCTGCTTGTTCTATTGTAGTAAATGGTTGGTTTGTTGCTGTTTGGTTTTTTTAATAAAGGACTCCAACTTTGTATATTACAGTGGCTAGAAAATTAAGGGTTGGTATGACTGTGCCTGTGCTGAAATTTGGTAAGACCCAAGTTCAAGCGATTTGCCAGCTCCTTGGGGTTTGTGTGGAAATAGATTCTACTTTTTCATGGTCTTAACCTTTTAATTACTCAATTAAGTTTAGTTTGTAAATTCAAGTCAGCATATGTGGAGGTTGTCTGTTCTCAGATTTAGCTTTGTGTTGTCAAGGACTATACAGTTCCTGGCTTTTTATATATACTGTATCTGATATGACTGTTTAACCATGGTGGTATACATTCTGGCATTAATTACCCAATCTTTGTAAATTTTTAACCTCTACAAAATGAGCAGAACTCACTTTTTTGCCAGGGTATTGTGAAGAGCTTTGTCACTTGTGTTATTCATTACCTGATATCTTCTGTTTTCAAATCCATCTTGAAGAAAACATCAGGCTCTAATGAAGCAAGAAATGGAAACGATTTTATTGAGACAGAAGCAACTGGAGGAAACAAATTATCAGTTGAGAGAGAGGGCTGGAGATATCCGGCGTAGCTTGCGAGACTTGGAATTAACAGATGAATGCTATGAGAAGCTGAAGTCTCTTCCTGAAGATCAGCTTTCTATCCCTGAATATGTTTCAGTAAGTATTGGGTTTTTTACTGCTTTAAAATATAACCTCTATCTTGGGTCTGGCTGGGACAGAGTTGACTTTCTTCTTAGCAGTCTGAATCTTGCTGTGCTTTACACTGGTGGCTGAAAGAGTGTTTTGGCTGTTGCTGGACAGTGCTTGCACAGCATCAAGGCTTTCTTTTTTCCCCATTCTGCCTCCCCCTGCCCCAGCAAGCTATGAATGGTCATGAGATTGATAGGGGACACAGCTGGACAGCTGACCCAAATTGGCCAAAGTAATATTCCATACCATAAAATGTCACATTCAGCAGCATAAGTAGGAGGTAGAGGAGGAAAGAGATGTGGGGGGGGTGATGGCTTCCCAAGGTGGTTATTACTCAGGGACTGGCTGGGTATCAGTTTTGATCAGTTTCCCCAATTTCTGGGAGGTGATGAGTTCTTTTCTTTTCTCTTTCTTTTTAAATTTTTAAGTTCATCTCGCTTTCCTTCAGTAATTGTTTAGAAAACTTGACACCTGACTTTCCTTGCTTTTGTTTCGTTCTTCTCACTTTCTCCTCTCTCCTGCTCCCAGGGGAGGCAGCAAGTGGGTGAGCAGCCATATAGGCTGCTGGGCAGGCTCAACCCATCACAAGCTGTAAATTATGGTGGGTTGTGGTGTTTTTCATCTCCAACTAGAAATAAAGGACCTTCAGAGGCAGATGTGTTTCAGGATCAGTCTATTATGACTGGGTTCCAGTAAAGAGAGGAACCTTTTAATCCCTGATTCTGATGTCTTGAAAGAGAGTAGAACTGCTGATGTATTTTAAGGAGGTCAAGCAGATGGGATGTTACAATTAAAATGTGAACACACATTGATGATATGAAATACAACAGGCTGAAAAAATGAATTTGAAACTTGGTTTGCCAGAACTGCAAGCTGGGATTTGCAAACATCCCTTACTTTTCTCTTATGCTTTCTATATGTCCCTTTCCTATTTTACTAAATGCAGGAGACAAAGTGTACCTTAAAATATACTTTAAGATTAATTTTCTTAATTTAAGATGTTTGTTAATTATGGCTTGTGGGTATGTGGAGAGGCCGCCGTGTATTCTTGTTTGCAATAAAAAGCCTGTGGGACATGTCCAGAGCCTCCCAACTGACTTATGAGAATGAAGAAGATTTAGACATACAAACCTTAATTCATCAAAATATTAGCATTGTATTTATCTATAGAGCTTGTTATTAAGGAAGCTGTAAATAATACAATGTTAAAAACCTTAGTACATTTGTTGAGGTATAAATGTTATATGAATGAATTCTCCAGATCAAAGTCATGCTTTACTGTGCTCTAGATATGTACAGAGAAGTAAAAATTTTCACCCTTATCTAAAGGATGTTCGTGTGAACATCTTTTAAAAAGATGGGCTTTTGAAAGTGCTAGGAAAATCATAAGGCTGTGTAGGATAAAGAAGAACATGTAGCTTGGGTACTGTTAGGTTATCACTGCCTAGCTGTCTGCTGTACCCACTGCCCTCTGCAAAAGTATTTGACGGGGTTTTGTTGATTCCTGCATCACCATGGTAGAAAAAGACAGACTTTTAACAGAAACTGAAATCCATGTCAGTGGATCTATTGAAATTGGTGTGCAGGAAGTTCAGGGCTTCAGGAACTGATTGACAGTCAGTACAAAAGACTCTCTAGCCAGGCAGGATAGATACCAGGAGTTAGTAACCTTGTCAGGTGCTTTAAGGGAAGCTGTCACAGCACAATTTAGATTTAATTTGTGAGTAGAAAATGGCTGTCAAAAAAGATGTGAAGTAGGAGAGATGAGTAGCAGCCACCTTCTACCTTTAACCTTCTGTTCTTTTACTCTTGTGTTCAACCAGTTTATGTTATTTTTATCTGTGACAAAAACTCCTCTACTGAAATGTTAGGTGGAGCTCCTTTCTTCTTCACACATTACGTTTTCTTTTGAAGAAATCATTTTTAGACCTTTTCTTTTTCTGGATAACACATTCTAAAGATGTATTGTATTAAAGTGCTATTTTCTGGTTTTTCCAACTTCTTTTAGCAGTGGATTAGTGTGAACCTAAAGGTATCAGTTAAGCTTGGTGGTTGTTTATCATTACTTCAAGTTACGCAGCTGTTACAGACGCTGGGAGGCTACAGAACTGTTTTGCACATCCTGGCTGTGCGTCCATTTGGCTCCCAAAAGCTGGGGAAAGCACTTGGAAGGGAATGCTGTTTCCTGCTTTGCTTGCCTAAGGAGAAGTCGTGCATTGATAGGCAGTTAAAATTTCTGACTCCAGATCTGTGTGCAGACTAATAATGTAGCCCACTGATAGGGTAAAATTTTCCTTGTTGAGAAAGGGTCATTCTTGCACAACTTGAGTAGGAAATTTTCAGACTCTTTTTTTTCTATTTATCAGTTATAAAATACTGCATTGCAATTCTTCAGGATGCAAGTAAATGTATATAATGCTTAGACTTTGACACCTGGTGTACTGGACAAACAGCAGGAAGAACATAAATGCGGATTTTGTATATAGAGATACTGTAAATTTGAAACACTGGAATTGAAGCAAATGTGAGATGTTTTTCACTGTTCTTCCACAAAGGGGTGCAATAGAGACATGTTAGAACAATGCTTAGGTAATGTTTAATGCTAATGATGACAACTGAAAAATTGTATTTTGCACATCTTTCTCTTAAAATCATAGGTTTTTGTTTTGAACTTATATGTAAAAATTCAGATTTTTCTTTCGTCATTCTTGAGATATTTTTAGAAACTGTATATGTGGAATTTGAAAGTACTTCAGGCTGTTAAATAGTTCAGCTGCCAAGCACCAGTTCAGTTTGTTCAGTAAAGTGAACCTCTCGGTACTTCACTTCAAAAAATTTTCAGCAAATTTTTAAAAAATGGTTTCTGCAAGTTCTGTTTGAACTGATTTTAATTGCCATGTCTTTCAGGTATGTAATTTTGCTAACTGCAGCTCAGTTGCTGTTTGTTTATGAAGGCAGTTAACTGATGCAACTGCTTTCACAGAACTTCAATTAACAGAAGCCAACTTTTTCAACCTCTGTACCCCATCCATTTTTACTTTATTCTAGTTGTCCATAAAAAGTGGTGGGCACAGGCTAAGAGTTTTTTAAAAATTGCCTAGAAAGTGGTAGCTGTTTACAGAACACCAATATAAATTTGTGATTTTTAAGATTGTTTCTAAAATCCCTTGTAGAGTAAGTTTTGTTTCTGCTGTATTGAATTGGTACGAGGCAGTGTGTGCTTTGACTTCTGGGTTACATGAATGTTTATTGGCTTTCAAACCAGCTAAGTAGCAACAACAGTTGAACTGCTAGAACCTCAGCCTCATCTGCTGCATTCATTTGCACTTTCTTATTACCATGCAATGATCTTTTCTTGGGAAGGCTGTGTAAATACATTTATCCATGATGCCTGTATCCCATGTAATCTTGGTTTCTACTGGGAAATCCATTTTAAGGTTGTTGTGTTTTGGGAAATAATTGTGGTGTGAAGCTTCCTAGGTTTCCTAGGGATATTGCAGTAAAAAATAAAATAACTTACTGAAAAAGCAAGTGTGGTTTAAAAAAAAAAAACAATGGTTATCAATTAGTGATAATCAAGGTTACTTTTTTCTTAAGAAATCACCAATTGAATCATCAGATGCTACAGTTAAAAATAGTAATCTTTCAGTCATGTTGCACACTTGCCTTATTGTATAAAGCATACTACACCTGTGTTTACATTGCAAATTTCTATGGCTTCTGTGTTTTTAGAATTGTATGCTGTCAATGATATGAAATATACCTGGTACTTTTCTTTGTCTTCTGCTGTTTACAGGTAGCAAAACAGAGATCTGTCTTCCTTCTGCATGGAAGTGCAGTACAGCTTGCTTTTGAATGCTTACTTAATCTGTGCTTTCTTGTCTGTATTTCTTCTTTAATCATATATCAAAGAAAACATTAGGGATGGAGGGCATGCAATAGCTTTTGCATGAAAACAGTGCCTACTTTTTTATTCTTTTCACACACACCCCCAAATGCAACATTTTAAGGTATCAAGTTAATCTGGGAATAATAACCTCTGTGTACGTGCATGTGGGTGTATATAAAAAAGCTCTTTCTTCTTTGTTTTGACTCTTTTTGTTTTATAATACTGGCTTTGTGGTTTTACTACTGTGTTTTCTAAAAGTCTTTTTTCTTGATCAGAAGAAAAGTTCTGAAAAGTTTTATGGATGTGAGACTTACTTGCCTGTGACAATGCCTATGACTAGCATGGGGGAAGAGAGAGGAGAATGCGTTACAGATTTTAATTTTTTTTTTAATTCCTGCTAGAAGGTTGGATTGTTTGGTGTTAATTTGGCAGAGTCAAGTCTTAGTTTCCTGATGCAATTGAATCCCTATACCAGCATGTTATTGCTGGAGATGTGTGTGGAGGGGGTATCATGGTTCTTCTTGGTTATGTGCTGTTCCTGCTCCCTGTGCTTGCTCTTGCATTTTTCTTGGTGCAAATCCAGCACGCTGAGCTGGCAGAAAACAAAACAAAACAAATCTCTCAATTTCTACACACCCTATAAAAATTTATATTGTCTTGGGGGAAGTTAGCAAGTTAAGTTGGTTATTACTAAATAGGTTTTGGGTTTGTTTGGTGTTTTGTTTGTTTGTTTTTTTTTTTCCTCTTTTTGCACCATTAATCAAATAGGCTCAAGGAAGTGCATGGGGCCATGTGTCCTTTAGCAACTGTATTTTTTTTATTGGTCATTGTGAGTGTAAGCTGCTTTAGTTGTACAGAAATATAATCTTTACCTTTATGGTGCTCCTTAGACATAATTTAGTAAATTATTGTCATAAAATGTTGAGCTGATGTGGGTTTAGGTTTGTAGTTTTGCAGTTGCAATTTTGCTAGTTTCAACTTGAAATATCTGTGTTGTTCTTCTAGGTCCGGTTCTATGAAGTAGTTCATTCCTTAAGAAGAGAGCTAACAGATCTACAGATGAAAAAGGAGAGTCTGACAGAAGAACTAAGTGGGTGCAGATCCCAGCTGAAGTGTCTGACAGAGGTCTGTGCTCCTTAGTTATCTCAGTTCAGAAACCGTGAATACATGTATAGCGAAAATCTCATTCTCCAAATCATTATTCGTGTACAAGATAGAAAAGCTTTTTTGCTGTATAAAAATTACTGCAGGGAGGGAGGGGAAAGAGGAAATAAGCTATGTGCATCCTTGTATAACAGATAACTTTATGTTGTGGCTATCCTGCAAGATTTGCACATGAGACTGTTCAGGGTAGTCTGTTACCAGCTGTGTTGTGCTGAGGGCAAGATTTCAAGGTGGGAACGCTAGACAGGGGATCTGCCCAGCAGCAGCTGAAGACACCGTGATGGTTCAGTGTATAGTCTTTGAGATGGGGATGTCTTGGTAGTAGTTTATATTTTTTAAAGTTCTTTGGAGTTGCATCTTCTCTGTTATGCTTTTCAATTCTTTGTATTTTAATTTTCCTATTTGTTTCTATTCTAAAGAAAAAGATAATTTGATTTCAGGTAAGGTATAAACACCAGAAGTAGAGAAACAAATTATATAAATATTTTAAAATTTTATTTTTAAAGAGCTAAGGAATTGAAACGGTACAAGGAGCATGTTTTTCCTAATGTATTTATCAATATTTATATTATTCTTCGTATGTATATAGCTAGGGTGATTTGTATTTTAACTTAGTTCTGCATAAATCTGGAGTTGGGACAACAGTTTCAGGTACTCAAGGTATATTTATCCAGGTCATGGCTAGTAGAGATTTTAATGACACTGCCATTTTACTACTTCTGAGAATATGTTTTAGTTATTGCCTTTTTTTCCCTGTGAAATTTGCTTACAGAATAATCAGGTGTAAGGAGAAATTATTTGTAAAGTTTTTCTTGTGAAATTCATGTAATTTCATTTCTCATTCTGATTGAATTAGAGAAAGTAGTCAATAAAATTTATGCGTTTATGTGCTTCAGCATTATTCTGTTGCCATCTCTGGTCATAATTGAGATTAAACTAATCCTGTTAATTTTTGTCTTGCATAAGCATTTTCCTTCGCTGTACATTTAACGTGCTTTGATTAAATAAAATTGTACAGGAGGATTTCAGCCTTTGAGATTTGACTGACATCTATTACTTCTCCTGAAGCAAATTGACAAGATAGTCGATAACAATAATTAAAGTTGTGCTAGAAACAGTTTTCTTGGGACATTGACCTTTCTTTGCTACAGACTTCTGATTTTGTTCTCTTTGCGCCACATGGTGGCAGTGCCCACCTTTCCCACTGATGTGTTTTCTCAAAGTTCCAAGTGCGCTGTCCTTTAACGGAGAGGCTTAAGAGTCTCTGTTCTGATTCTGGCAAGTTCAAGTTTTACCTTGTGACTTGCTGAGTGTCACTGCAACAAGGTACCTCAGAAAATAAGGTAAGAGAGCATCATCAGGATGTCAGGGTACTTTAGAATCTCTAATGTGCTTGCTGCACAGGAGCTGACATACCTATACATCTCTTGCAGTTTATGAAAAAGTGATTTCAAGGTATACTGCTGGGGTAACCTTTTTGAGCTCTTCACTAAGGTCAAGCTTTTTTGCAAGGAAATTTATCAGTAGGAAATAAAGTTTTCTTCAGAGCCTTACCTAAGGTCTTACACTCCTTTACTGGATTTTTTTTTTTTTTTTGTATTCCAGTAGTTCTTGTTTTTCCAGGTACATGAAATATAGTTGCTGAAGTTTTTTGCCTGTTATTTAATAATTTATACTCTGCAAATCCTTCTTCTGGGTTTCCATACAGTATTACATAAATTTTAAGTTTTCTCTAATCATTGGAATATTTCTGTTCTTTGTGTAATTTATCAACAAATACTGTTCTGAGTTTAAAACTTCTTTAGGAAACTAGCAGTACAGAAGTTTGAAATACAGTCATCATGGAAGATGAGACAATTGGGTTTGGGTTTTTTCTTTTTTCTTTTGTGACAGTAACCTACTTGCTACAGTAAGAATTCCTTCTTTTTTCTACTCTTTCAAGATAATTAAGACTCTTCGTAATGAGTTTTAACACGGGTTTCTTCCTTCTTTTTGGGACATAGAAAGGAACAAAAAATATGCTTAGGCCAGATTTTGGGGGAGGAGGATTATGTTGGCTTTTCTGGTTGGTTGTGGCTGACAGACTAGGTTTGAGCAGGTTTTATACATTCACCCCAAAATAAAGTAATCAGACATATGAGACAGTTTGTTCTGGACTCATAGGAGAGATTATCTAGCCAACCAAGAATTGAAAAAGTTTGGAGGAAAAATTGAACTTAATAGGTTAAGACAACATTAGGAAAATGTAAGGGTGTAATGAATTCATCAAATGAGACAACCATGTTGACTCTAAAACTTTGTAAACTTCACTTGGTGTGCTACTGCTCTTAGCCCTTAAAGGCTGCTGAATCTGTAACACAGACCCAGTAGGGTAGGGAGCTGTTTCTGACAACTGCTAGCCGAAATGGGTTGTGAAGACTGATTTCTGGCACTGGAACATGGTCTGATAAAAGATATTTGTTCTGCTGCTTTCTGTTTTTAAAGTGATCAGTGTAAGTGGTTGTGCTGTACAACTGAATTAGTGGCTCTCTGCACACAATTGTTGCATCTGTGATTTAGATCAGTGCAGTTCCTCTGGTTCCAGGTACAGCAGCTACAGCCCATGGGAGGCAGTGGAACTGGTGAAAGCCATGTTCTTGTACTGCTGACTGACTTGTTACTAAATGTAGGGCACAGGCTTGTTTTAGTCCTCCTTTTACAGTCCTGCTCAGTACTTCAAGTATAAATAATGTTGGCACTACCAGCTTTGGAGGTAAAGATAGAGGAGGAAGTCCAACTATAGTGGTGTATTAGCAGGAGCTTCCCAGAAATAAAACCAGCTTCTGATGTGTGCATTCCCATGCTGAACATCAGTTTACTATTTTCAGAGTTGTTTATTTCCAAAGTGGTTAGAACCTTCCCTCAAGCAGATGTAATTTACTACTAGTGGGTTTCTCTCAAGGCTGGGAGAGTGTCTGGGAAGGAAATCTTGCTTTCCTTTGTACCTCCAGAAGATTAAGTATTGCTTTCTTCTTCTGGCTGGGAGTTTCTTGGCAATGTTTTCCTGGAATTTGGTATTGATACAGTTTTATCAGTGCTCCCTTTTCTTCAGTTATTTTTTATATAAAGTTGCCTTTGGGATTTGCAATAAAATTTATAGCATGAGAGTATCTGAAAGTTGTGGTTATCCTAAAGACAAAGCTGGTTATGTGTAGGACAAAGATCTTTTCTAAGACTTCATCTCTGAATCAGGATTAGTAGCTGTCAGGTTTTGCTAGACATAACTAACAGTTTTCTCTGTGATAATGTTTTCCAGCTGCAGGGAAAACATATCTATAGTCTTCAAAGAATAACCTACGCTTTTGTACTCAAAGGATCACTTGGCACTAGATGTGTCTGAATATTAGAAAACTGAAGCTGTTGTTGCTGCTCCAAAAGGACTGGCATCCCTAAGGTTTCTCCTAAAGTTTGCATATCTGTAAAGACTGCACTCTAGAACTCTTCCCCAGCCCCCTGACACCACTTCTTTCAAGCAGTGCCTTGAATGTTTGGTCTTCACAACTCTCTTAAGACAGATGAGATCTTGATCTGAGGTGAAATACGTGCCTATTTTTTTTTTTGCTATTGTTAATATTGTTCAGGAGAACAGCTGCAAAGATGCTCTACCAGTAACTGTGAGCTTGAGGCAGCAGTTTAATATTTCCAAAACTTAAGGAAATTTCATATCTATAAAAGTTCCCTTTTCTATCCCATACCTTTCTACTCTTTCGATACATAGCTATGGCTCGCACTGACTGCTAGCTGTGGTTCAGAAGTACGAGATGGTTTAATTATACTGCTCTCTAATGATCTCAAGGATCCTTTTCACCTGAGAATATTTCACTGAAATTTCTAGTAAGCTCAGATCCAGAGAAATAAGCATTTTATTTCTCCATTTCCTTTTGCTATAGAAGAACTTATTCCAAAGCTTTTCTTTTAATCTGTTCCTTGCAGAGTTTCTTTGCCTTTGGAGTAGCTCAACATTTTTGTTTATAATTTTTAGTGGTAAATAGTGACATATATACAGCCAGATTACCAATTTCCCATCTACAAGCAGAGTACCAATTTCAGAGCAAGTTATTATAGAGATGTCTTATTTATCCAGTTGTATATAGCTTCATGACATTTGGGCAGTTGCATTCCAATAATTCCAATAAGTAATGTAAGCTTCATTTTTGAATGCAGAGTAATAAACAATTGAAGCAAAATGTCATCTTTACAAAGAAGCAGCACCTCATCCAAACAACTGGAGGGAATTGTTTTCACGTCACAATAGTACAGTAGCTTTACATTTGTCTGGGGCCTTTAGGATATGAATAAAGTGCTGGCTTTTGTAAGTGATTCTTCAAAGATGCAGATCTTTGAAAAAAAAAAAAAAAAAGCTTTTTAAAAGCAGGATCACTTTATTTTACAGGCTTATCTGTAGATGGTGTAAAGAAGTTGTGCTGCTTCTGCTTGATTGGTTGATTAATCTGTTCCCTGCATTTCTATTTATCTTCTTATCTCCAAAGGCTTTTTGAAACATCAGCTAATCCTTATTGTGTATCATGTGTCACTAACTTAGTTCAAAAAGTATGTCACCTGGATTTTGCACTTGAAATTCAGATAGGTGTTTGTTTCAGTGACTGCTATAAACTACTGCTTGTTGCAGATTGAGGATAGCAGTGAAGATTAATATCATTAAACTGAGGTTTGCCATTAGCTCTTTAGTTTCTCTATCAGTTTGGGGTTTTAAGTGGTGCAGATCGGGCAAGCTGAGGTTCCTATTGCTTGAAACATCATCTGTGGACAGTGTTTGTAAACCAAACGAAAGCACTTCTTTGCTGACTCATGCCCTGTAGAAACCACCTGTACTGGTTAATATTGGGTTTCTTAGGCAGCTCTGTAAAGAATTTCTTTAGGCAGTTGCCTATCTGTCTTACACAGGACAAGTTTGGTTTTTCATTTGTTTTAGCCATCTCATTGGCCTGAGTTTCTGCTCTCTGCAGAAGCAAAAATTATTAAGAGGCTGAAGAAAAGCCATGAGGTGTTTGGAGTATTATGGCCATCACATTCAGTGTAAGGAAGTTCTTTTTGTCCTTTAATTATATCAAGGTTTGTGGGTTTACTTAAGCTAGTATTATTTATTGATATTATTTCCAGTACCTCATTTCTGTCCTTGAAAGAGCTCTGTGTCTCAATTCTTCTAAAAGCCCCTTTTTTGCTGCAGCAGGACAAAGCTGTTGATCAAGATGTTCAAGCTATCTTTTGAAGATAAATGGAAAGATAAAGCTGTTCCACTGCAGAGACCTTAAAATCAGTTCAGCGTATATGGACATTATTAGAAACAAAATTAATTTCATCCCATGCAAAGCAAGGCTTCTTCTGCCTAAGCACAGGCAGCTTGGTTGTATGTCTGTAAGATGTATTGCTATGGAAGTGCAGAAGTTTGTGTATGTGCTACCTGGAGATGTGCATATCACATAGGGGGGTTTTGTGTGTTAGCCTATTTACAGCCTAGGCTGGGTATCAGCTTGCTTTGTCATGTTTCTTCATGTGTTTGAAATACTACTTAGACACCTTAAGATTAGGTAGATGAAAAGCAGTGTCCTGTGCAGTATAATTAGTGTTTCTTCAGGAATTATATTAAATACTAAAAAGCAAACATGACAAACCTCTCTAATTAAGGCAGGTCTTAGTATCACTTTTCCAAAGCAGAATTTAACTCTCCTTCCCTGGAATTACCATACTGTTACATGACATTAACATGACATTAATAACTGATTTATTAAATACAATTCAAAAGTTTAGGTCTCAAGTATTAGAAGGAGCTGGTTTTGCAGATATTTAGATATTCTGTTAATTGTTGCTTTAAAGCTATCTATGACAAATTTTCCAGAGGTTAACCAATTTAATTTTATGCTTTTGATAGTTGTCTTCTAGCTCTCAGCTAGATGATACTTTAGGAGCTTCAGTAGCCCACTCAGTGAAGGGTGTGTGAACTGTAGCATGGCAGAATGGCATGGAATATCCACAGAAGAATTGTATTCTAAACTTAATCTTTCAATTTGCACTTAAAAGTTAAGCGCCCTTACCAACATTTCCTGTTGCAAGATGAGTCATGTTTGCACTGGATAACAGGGTATTTGCACCATTATGTTACATATTTGAAACTTTAACTAACTTGTGCACACCTTTTAAAAATATGTGACACAGACTACCATTATAATAATGCCATCTTTACAAATACTGACATGTAAACTGATTAAAGAAGAGAGTTTTTCATAGTGTTAGTTTGCTTAATGTATATCTATTCATTAGGGTAAACATAAGCCATTTATACCAGTGTGTGTTAGAATGAATAACAATCACATCTTTCCATGATGTATTTTTAATGGTAGACCATGCAGAATCCTCTTAAAAACTTTCTGGATGTTGTGATTTTTGTGATTTGTGACCTGAAGTGATTTTAGTAAAATAGGTATGTGAAATATAAAACAAAGTATTCTTTTTTATCAACAGAATAGGTAAAATATGGCTAGTAGATTAGGGAGCTTTTCTGTAATGTCTATGTGTGTTTTTACAAGAAGGCTTACAGCTGATGATATCTGTGAAATTTATCAGTGCCCTTCTCTCATATACTCCATGTATGCTATTGCCCTAAACTTCCCTTGTCTATTGAAAACTAGACAGTTGTCCTATAACTGTATAAAGCATAGCTTTCAGCAATGTTGAAAAATTATGCAGTCATACCATGACTTTTACTGCAAAATAAATGTAATTTGCATTTATTTTGCAGTAAAAGTTGCTAAATGTTTGGTTCAGTAATGACATCTTAAGGCTGTGCTCACCTTCAGTTAATAATATTGTGATGTCCATTCATAATAATCAGATACAGTTACTGTTAATCAAGCATCCATTATTGAGCTTGCAATCAATCACAGCAGTAAAAAACTGAACTCAGCAGTTTTCTGGAAAGTAGGACATGGAAAAAATCTAGATGCCCAGGAACATTCTCAAATTTTTAACAAGCAACTATTTTTGTAGTCCATCAGCTTTACCTTGTATAAGTGAATGAGCATTATTATTTTGGTTGTTCTTGTGAATAAATTGCTAAGTAGTACAGTATTTAGGACAAGTAAGCAAGATAAGTTTGTGAAAAAAGTACCTATGTAGTAGAAAACTGAAAAATGGAGTCTGGATTGAGGATTAAGGTATAAATGTCTGCTATTCTTGAGGAGAGTTGGAGGGAATGAGTGTGATTAGGAAATTTGTTGATCTTAAAAAAAATACACTGTAGAAGATGAATACTCTCTATGTGTTTTCTTGCTTTGCTTTTGTTGTTTCGGTTTCCAGAATAATCCGTAGAAGTATGTGAGGAGGAAAAAAAGGGAAAATGGAAATCAATGCTGATGGACCATCATTACGTAAACTTTTATTTTATTTTATTTTATTTTTCCACCAAAGCTTTCCATGATATATTTCAGCAAACATAGGTTACCAGATACAGTAGGTACAATTTGGAAGTAACTGGCTGAAATCTTTCAGATAATGACAGATGCTGCTAAACTTTCTGAACAAACCATTCTCTTTCTCTTTTTTTTTTTTTTTATTTCAAATTAACTAGCAAGTATCTTCACAAGTATCTTGACTTGTTTGAAACTGTTGTAAAGGTGGTGTGACTTTCATGCTCCTAGTATAGATTTGCAGACCACCAGCTATTTATATGAGGGTTACTGGTCTTGGAAGTTGTGCTAATGGACAAATGCATTGGAAAAAATAGGTACATTTAATCAAGTATTTGTAATAAGATAAAAATCAGTTGAGTATCAGTATAGCTGGTTACTTTGTGATGTGTTAAATTTCTAAATACTGAGACAAATGAAAGCATTACCACCTGAATATGCATAAGAGGTTTTCACGAAACTTAGTTGATGATTACTTCAGGTAAATATCAGTGCAGCTGTGTTCATTTCAAAATGTCTCACTTCCTAGAGCTATGAAGACGAGAGGAGGAGTCGGTCAGAGCTTGAGGTCAGATGCCAGCGTTTAACACTAGAACTGGCTGATACCAAGCAGTTGATTCAGCAAGGTGATTACAGACAACAGAACTATGATAAAGTAAAGTGGTAAGTATCTCTATAATTCAAGTGTTTAACTAATATACAAATGTTAATAAAGATCAGCCTTGATTGACCAGACTCCTTAGTTTTGTTTTTGACTTACACAGATATTTTTCCTTACCTCATACAGTAATTGTTAAATTACCTCCTTTAGTATATTGCAGACCTAAAATGAACTACATTCTGAAAACCAATGCATCAAATTATCTTCCTAAGAGTTTATATTTTCAGATGTACTGTGTTTTCAAGAGAGCTTAGCAGTCTTATTGCAGCTAAGGAAGTGGGAGCTGTTGATGGCGAGCATCTTGGAACAAGTACTCTTTTTTTATTCATAGTTTAAAAGCAATGATCTAACAAAAGGCCCTATGCTCTACTCTTTGCTGCTTACCGAGTGAGTTAGGAGGGCAGGACTTTGGGAATTAATATTTACAACTTAAGATATCCTTGAAACCATAAATTTGAAAGGGCTGCTTTGAGAACTCTGGAAGATAATCTTAGGATTACCTTAGTGAATTTGTTTAACTGCAGGAAGTTCAGTGTCTAGCTTTTTTAAAATACAGATTGTACTGTTATAGCCAATGTTTTGAATATCTATCTTGCATAAAGCAATTGCAAAATAGTGAAAATAGACGTTTTGTAAATATACTCATAGATGTATACTTCACAGTCCAGCTTCCAAATAGCTTTTTCAGTGTGCTTGCAAGTACAAGAAATCTGGTCTTTGGCACATTGCTTGAGAAATGTATTCAAAAATGGGGATTATGAATAGAAAAGACCCTGTCAGCTCCTTAGTTGTTCATATGGAATGAACTCAGGTGTAGTTACTGACACAAATGACTTTGCCCACTAAGTCATTTGTAGGGGAATCTGTGTTCTGGAGTCACAGCAATTTTAGTTCACAGCTATATGTACAAAAACAACCCTGGAATCTGTCTGGCATCTTGTTGCAAATAGGATGGATTGGTGCTATGATTTGCTTCCTATATGCAACTGCATCTTAATAAGTGGATTGTAATAGCTTTCATGTGAATGGTCCCAGTGTTTAACAGTGTGCATTTAAAACAGTCTCGAGTTGAGAAAAGCATGAATGAACGTGCCAAAACTATATTTGAGAGAGTAGGTTGTATTCAGCTGGGTAGGCACAGACGAAGGGGAGGGGAGAGCTCTGTTGGCATAACTGCATGAGGATATTTGGGAGCACTGCAGGAGTAAATCACTTCCAGACTTGTTTCTGCCTTAAAAAACACTGTCAAATCTAGTTCTGCTGTACTACAAGTTATCTCAGTTTTAAAGCAACACTATGCTTAATATAATATTGGTTAGCTTTTTTCTAAACTGCAAGCTCATACTGGCTCATTCATTTCACGGTTCTGCCAGGGTGAGAGTGGAGAAAGCACTTTTTGCTCAGGACACCAGCACAATTTTTGCAGCTGTGTCTTGTATATTTTAAACATGACAACCCACTCTGGTATCAAGGCTGTATGCAGGGAGGGTACCTACTGAGAACAAGTATACATTGCTTTCTGCTCTGTTAGGAAGATGCGAATTAAGTTGTTTTACTTTTTCATTGGACTTCCATGTCTGCAAAAGATTGAAAAGAATGTCATGGGAAATAGCATCAGAAGCTTGATAAAGCTAAAACAATGGATAAGGGTACTTACAGATCATTGCTAAGAGAAGAAATGTATAGCCCAAAGTTTGCACTAAAGACAAATAATGAGAGGAGAATGAAATAATTTAGGATGGGAGTTTGAGTACTGTAGAATTTTCTTTGTTTCTGCTTATTTAAATAATCCTCAGTTGTTTCATGTAAAATGATACTGTTGCAGGTGTTAATAACTATAAAATATTATCACCAATTGTTCTGTGAGTGACTGGTTGGAAGTCAGTGTTGTGAACTGGAAGAAGGCTGAGAAATTAAAAGGGCACAGGAATTTTGTTCATTACGCTTTATGCATCTAATAGTTTAACATTGCTTTCACAGTGAACGTGATGTATTTGAGAATGAATTGTCAGAACTCAGAAGAAACTATGAAATACTGGAGGTGTCATACAAAACACAATCTAAAGAAAGAAATGACTTAGCAAAAGAGGTAAACATAAATTTCTTACCTTCATAATTGTTTATTTCTTCATATCGGGAATTTGATTCTTTGTTTAATCAAGTTGGTCAGGATCATGGAATAATTTAATTCTAATGGTCTCAAGAGACCAACTGCTCCAACTCACTGATGTAGTACAGAGCAAGATTAGGTCAAGTTGCTTACAGCTTTGTCAAGTTTTTAATGTCTCCAACGGTGGAGATTCCACAGCCTTTTAGACAATTTGTTCCAGTGTTTGTCTGCTCTGTTGTGAGAATGCATTTGTAAAAACTAATCAGTTGGTACAACTTTTTTCTATTGCATCTTGTCCTGTCACTATGTACAGCTAAGAATCTGGCTATTTTTATGTGTTCCACTTGGATAGCTGAAGATAACAATAATATTTTCCCCAATTGGATTTCTCTCCTGAAGGCTGAAAAAAGTTCAAGTATTTCTCTTAACCCCTTGTACATCATATGCTGTAGTTCATGACCTTCTTGGTAAAGCTCTTCTGGTCCTGCTTCAGTATGTTAGTGCATGTCTTTAGGACATGCATGTCATGGGATACAGCACTCCAAATATAGTCTCACAAGTGTGGAACACAGGATAATAATTTTCTTTAACCCACTGTCTGCATTGTTGCTAATATAGCCTTGTAGCCACTTGGCCTTCTTTGCTGTCAGGGCACATTTCTGCCCCATGTTCAGCTTGTTCAGCTGATGTTTGCCTATCTGATCGGTATTTTGCCAGCTTTTCCATAGAGCTGTTACAGGAAGTGGCTGAAGGCCATGCAAAAATAAATGACATGGACAATCGTCCCCCCATCCACAGAGCTAACATTTTTGTCAGGTTTGATAGGTTTGGCCTTGGTAAATTCCTGCTAGTTTTTCTGTCGCTGTCTTGTTCATATTCATGGATATAACTTTCAGGGGAATTTACTTCATAATCCTTGCAGGGACTGAGATTACATTTACCAACCCAACTGAGTGCTCCTCCTTGAAGGAGGATTCTGGTAGTCAGAAGCCTTGATCACTTGCTATGATCCTTCAAATGGCTGGTCAGCCTCACAGCGACATAGTCTATCTCCCTCAACACTGGTCAAGTGCTTCCCATTTTTTCCTAGGCATTATATGCATGCCATTTTCCTAGGTATGTGACTTAGAAGGCTGAAGCAAAGACAGAATGAATTCTGCCAATAAGCTCAGGAACCTGGGAGGCCCCAGGGGAAAATTTACCATTGGAAGATGAATGCTGTGAGTATGCTTGATATGATTTAACTCCAGCTGGCAACTAAGCCCCACACAGCTGTTTGCCCATCCCAGTGGGATGAGGGAGAGAATCAGAAGAGTAAAAGTCAATAAAACTCATGGGTTGAGCTAAAGACCATTTAACAGACAAAGCAAAAGCTATGTGCACATGCAAAGCAAGTCAAAGAATTCATTCCCCACTTCCAATGGGCAGGCAAGGGTTCAGCCAGGGAAGCAGAGCCCTCCAGGAATAGTGTGGAAAATCTTTGTGTGTTAACACTTTAGCAGCTGAATAAGTGAGACAGATTACTCCTGAGAGTATTCAGGGGAGATATGTTCCTTAATGTCTCTGTGTAAATAAGTGTTACAGAGAAAATAGTGGCTAAAACTGACACTTTAAAGATGGCATTGCTCTTCCTAATTTTACAGGTAGCTGTAGAGATTGTCAGAAACATTAGGGAAAAAACTGAGTTTCTATTAGAAAATACCTCTTTGGTGTCAGTCTGAAGGCTTTGTTAGTCTGTTTATTCCTCAGTCTAGCATTGTAAGAGGACACCAAAAGTCTGGTTTGTTCTCAGCATACAACAATGGCCAAAACAGTACTGTCCTATATGTCAAGTTTGTGCGTCCATATGAAGTACTACAGAATAGCAGCAACGATGGCTTTTTCCATTAAATTTATACTAAATTAATCAGAGTGAAGAAAAGTAGCACTACTTAAAACTAAAATACCACTTCAAACTGTGTATTACTTGAATCTCCTGGGAGGTTTCTGCTGATTTTTTGTCTACTGATACAGTATCAAGTCCTGGATTGGAAGAACATCCAATTGGAAGTTTTTACACAGTAAAAACTGTTCCAGAGGAGGGGTATTCATAGGAACAGTAACTGCTTGCTTTTCTTTGTGTAGTAGTCTATGATGTCTGTTCACTATGGATATACAGATAACATGTTACTTGGAGAAAGTAGATATTTACCTTTTTTTCATAAATCAAGTCTGGAACAGGCATTTATACCACACCCTGAGTATGGTGCTCAGCAAGTGGGCTGATGGAGAGGGCATGCCTCTAAGAGCACTGTTTGTATATAAATTGTCAACTGTTTAGCTTCTTGCTCCATGTCTTTGTCTCTAGTATCTTCCCTAAGTCCATTAATCCTTCTGTGACTTAGAAAAGGTGAATTCTGTCTAAACCATGTACTTGATGTCTTTATAGCTGTAGGAGACATATTTCTGATAAGTTACTAATTTACCATTCTTTGAACCTGGTATGTGAAATCCTCAGGAGCTTAAATGGCAAAATTCTTTGAGGGGATGAAACTGTTTAGTTATCATGATTGTGGAGTTGGGCCACTTTGCAACAGTGCCCTTATGCTCTTTGGATGTTCGCTAACTGTGTTCACATTGAATGGATGGAGACTACTCTCCCTCACACTACTTCTTGGTGTAGGAAACATGGCTGATCTGATGGCAAAGGCAGCTGTTCTCAACGTATTCTTGTTCCTATTTTGGCATCAGTTTAGCCTTCTGTAGCACACCAGTTCTTTGCCCTTGGGGCAGGCCTGGAGCATTGCCTTGTTCACAGCAATCATGCCTTAGATCAGCCCCAGAACTATCAGTTTTACCATTTCTTTATGGAGCAGCAATCACCCTGCTGCCCTTAAACGTTTCGCTGCTGTTCCTGAGAATGTCGTAGTCAGTATGACAGGTTGGCACCAAGATTCTCCATCAGTATTTCTGACATAGCACTATGCAGTACCACTGCTATTCAGTATTTCAGCACTATTTAGATACTGATGTAGATGAAAGGACCTCTTTTTTCAGGCCCTAACTACTGGAAATAAATAATGAAAACTCATAAAATTGTATTGTTATTAAGGTCTTTTTTTCAGCTTAAAGCTTCATCAACTTACTTAAAGTGTAAATAGAGTCTTTTGGTTCAGATGATTTCACAGAAGGGAGTTAAAATTAAATTGCAAATATGTGTACATAGGTTAAATATTAATCTTAAAATTCATGTTAAAGTGTTCTTTTCAATACCTTTTATAGCTGGCAACCATACAACAATCCCTCAACTTGCTGCAAAAAGATAAAGATTATCTTAATCGCCAGAACATGGAGCTTAGTGTTCGCTGTGCACATGAAGAAGATCGTCTTGAAAGACTACAGATTCAGCTAGATGATGCCAAAAAAGCTAGGGAAGAAATGTATGAAAAATATGTTGCATCCAGGCAAGTTATTGTCTGTTCACTTCTATCAGTAGACAGGTTCTTTAACTGTTTTCCCTTGTTTCTTGCACAAATCCCATTTAATTAATTTTATTTTTCAGAAAGCTAACCCATATTTTTGTAACTAGAAGCAGAACACTTTTATTGGGATACATAATATGTATCACAAACATCTTTTTTAAAGCTTTATAAGACCATATCAGTGGAAGTAAACTTTCATCATTAGGAGTTCATGGCAATTATTCCTGTAGGTTTACTCAAGATATAAAACAAACTTTTTGTTTTCAATGGATATCCATAAATCTTGTGTCCTGAATAGTATCTCAATAAAAAGAGCACCTGAAAAGTTTTCTTTTACGAAAGGAAAAGGAAACAAAATAAAAGGAAAACCTGGACAGCAAGCATTCTCCATTTTAATATTTTGGGGCTTCTAGTTAATGGGAAGGAGTTTTTGATCAGCTCAAGTACTCATTTCTAAGAATTATGGGTTGTCACCTGATTGGAAATCAAATGAAATCTCAAACATTTTACAGTTGTAAATGCACATATCTTCATAATATGCTTTTGTTTCCAAACCTGCAATTTTTACCAGTTGCTTAATTGCTGATTAATTATTCTTGAACATTAACGAGATGCTATAAAATTTTGACATTCCTTAACTGTTAAGTGCTTACAACATAACCCTATTTTTGTAGGAGAGATTCTTTATGAGATTGCTTGCAATCTGTCATGAGCTTCCAAAATTAAAAACAAATCGATGTTTCTCTGAAATGAAATTCTCTTATCCTGATATCTTCTGATACGTGTTGCTTAAAAACTTTGGTATTTTAAATAATTCATATGTTACATTGACAGGATAAATTCCCAAATCTTGAGGGTTTTTGACTTGACAAGTCTCCACTCCATTTAATATTCAATGGTTTTTGTGATGTTTTTTTCCCTCATATGAGGTGCAGATACTACACAAAGAAGTCGTGTAGTGGCATGGCAGCATTGCGAGTCAATAAGTTAATGCAGTGATGAAGAAGACAGTGAGGAGTTAAATGGTTACTTAATATAAGCACTTTGTAGAGGCTGATAAAGAAGTTCTGAAAGAATGTTAATGTTATGTGATTAATCAATATTTTAAATTACTTTAAAAATTTAAATCTATGTGCAAAAAACTTCTGTTTATTCACAATTAAATATTATTTATTACTGGTTGAATTTTATTTAATTTATGTAGCAACATAAACTGAAAAGTATTTGAAGTCATTGAAAAATGAATGAGTAAAGATTGAAATAAAATGTAAAATCAAGAAGAATTCTGCTCTTGTAAAGCTGTATCTGAAGTTTTGATATTTTTACAGAGACCACTATAAAGCAGAATATGAAAAGAGACTGCATGAAGAGTTGGAACAAATAAGATTGAAAACAAATCAAGAAATTGATCAGCTAAGAAGCACCTCAAAAGAGATGTATGAACGTGAAAACAGGTAGGTAAGGTGTAGGCAATAACCTAATTGTGGAAGAAATGACCAAGCACTGTTTTGTGCTTAGGTATAATCCTGGCTGACTAACTCTTTGGGATATGTTCAAAATGTAACAATTTAAGCTCAGTTGTAAAACTGATGGGAGTCTTGTAAAAACTAAAGTGAAATTATACTTGTATAGTAAGTTTATGTTGTTATATTTATTATTAAATTATACACAGCCAACATTATCACTTGAAAAGGATTGTTACGGTTCATGTTCACAAAATTTGGTTGTTTGAAGTTTGTTCAGAGGTACAGTATTAGTTAATTAATATGGGATGACAGTTTACCTGTCATGCTCTTGAGGCAATCTTGAAACTGTGCTGGGAATCCAGAAGAGAAGGTGTTGATGCAGAAAATAAGGTAGGAAAACCCCAAAAGAGGTAAAACTTAGACCTGTATAAAATAAATCTAATTGAGATTTTTTAGAGCATTGTGACTCAGAAAAAACATTGATTTCCTGTAAATTATTGTAAATTCTCTTTTGAAGAAGATTCTAGTCCTGCAAAGACTTGCATGATGAGTTTGTATGTGTGCCATCTAGTTGAATACCATGGAATTATAAGCACATGCATAAGCCTTTTAGGCACTTAGGGATTTGGACCTTTGGCACCAAATTTCTTTTTCAGTTTGTTTTTTGCCCATTTTATTGCTTTAAAATGGGAGGAGTAACTTAACTTCACTGTAGATGTCCTGAAAGTGTCATGTGGAGAAGGAAATGACAGTAGTAAAAAGATATTTGTGGCATCAGCATCTGTTCCTCTAATAGGTAGTTTTGTTACTGCTGGGAAGAGTGGAAAAAGAACATAGCTTCTGCTGTATTTCAGTCAACAGAAAGGTTCTAATTAAAAAACAATTACATCATGGTGTAGTTTTTCAAGTGTGAGTAAAATAGACATATACATCCACACCACTTCCTGTATGCAAATCTATTTTGAATTACAAAGTATGAATGCACTCCTTTGGAGATTTGACAAATGTCTGTATATCATTGAGAAAGCTACTGAAAGATATTTCATTTGTATCTGGAACTGCTTCACAGAAGTTTTTTTCCTCATTTTGAAATAATTACTTCTGAAATGCAAATCCCTTAGATTTGCCTACATGTTTAGCAAAAAAAAAAAAAAAAGAAGGCTTTCTAGAATATGTTCTTTCTAGAAAATACTGAAAAATCCACCGTAAGGCAGTAGTCTGCCTCAATGGTAAGACAAATGGAACCTCAAATTGTGAGCAAAACATTTTGCAGTGAATTTGTGTAATGGGATGAGATGCTGTTTGTGGCTGAAAATGAAATTAAGATGCTGGTTTCATCCTCCTGCTCAAAGCATGGAATGGTATTACAGCTAAGCTAATCCAATATTCAGTTGCTCATATACTTTGCCACTTTGCCAAGCTGATGTGCTTGATAGTTCCTTTGAATTTATTGGCACGTATTTTACACTTGGATGGATCAGTTCAAGAAACTACAATGGGAGGGGGCCACTAATAAAAAGGTGATGCTTTCATGCCTAATTTTTGTGGCATCAGTTTCACTTGTATGGTTGTTGTAAGCATGGGTTATGTTTGCATTAGCAAGCATGAGTGAATTCACAGGGCATGTGAATGTCAGCAAAGGTTTGACACTGGATTACCTGCAGTCTGTTCCCATAGATCAAACACAATTTAGTAGTTGAGCGTGTGAGATGCTCTCCCTGAGCACCTTTGCTGACATGGTGGAATCTGACTGGAATCCAGTTTGTGCATTCTAGACCAGTTTAGGGATGTGACAAAGTGCAATAAGTGGCAGTTGTGAGGAGGTTTGTTTGAAAACCTAATAAAGATGCCTATGAGCTGCTGCCTTCCGTGTCTTCATCACACCTTTTTTTTGACCCATGTCCATTTTTGATCCTCTAGATAGTATTTTTGTCCCATTTCAGAAGGTTGCTTTCACTTGTGTGATAGGCTGGCTAGATGCCTCATAAGGCCCCAGTGCAGCCATTTGGGTAGGTGCTTCACCTCCTGTGAAATGGCAATCACACAACTGACAACTGGCAGCGTCACTGGCTCCTGGCTCTCTAGAAAGAGACTATTTCAATAGAAGTTGCATCACATCTATGATTGTGGTCTTGTTGGTTGAATAGTCCCTCACTTGTGTCCTTTTTCCTCCTATTGCATTTTCAGTTGATTAGTTGTTCAGCTAAGCAAAAGAATTTATTCTCTAAGTGAGTCTCTGTATCTCTTCTTCTGTTTCATTTTTATCCTACTTCCACTACTCTGGTCTTAAGGATACAGCTCTGAACTCCTACTCTGACATAATATGCTTCATCTTAATGCTGTTAATGAAATGTATTGCCATATTTTGGTATGAGTCACTTTTAAAGAATCTAATCTTAAGGTCAGTCACTGAATTTCTGTGCTAAATTCTTTAGCCTAGTAACTCAATTTTTAAAGAAAATTTTGTTATCTTTCTCTAATAGCCAGTTAACTGCTACATAATTCTGATGTTAATTTTTTAAGTACCTGTTTGCTATTCATATGAAATACTTTGAATTCAGAAAAGTGCCACTGATAATATTTATTCTAGAAAGTAGTCTTTAAACCAGAAATTATATACCTTTAGTGTGATACAATGACCTAGGTTAACATTTACATGAGTGTAATAATTTTCTATTTTCCTTTGTATCCTGACTATTCACTTTTCTTCAAAACTTGCCTGAGCCTTTAATTTCACTTTGTTTTAAGTCAGAAAATTGTTGTTGGGAGAGAAAAAAAAAAACTTCAGTAGGAAGATCTTGGTCTCATCCACATTAGCAGATCAGTTCAGATGAAGAATGAGGTGTTGAAGTGAAATCCCCTAGTCATAGCTGCTAGCCATAGTTTTAGCTCGCCTTGCAGCTGTGCTTGGATTTGCTCATATTTGTAGCATATGAATAGGATTCCTTTTAGATAAAGCAAAATTGAAAGGACTCTTTAAGATCATCTAATATGTTCCAAATGCTGGTGAATGTTCATCATAGAAGCAAACAAGCAGTAGAGTAAAATCTTTAAAAACAGTCATAACACAAATGTTTGATCCTCAACAACCACTGTTAGCTCTGGCAAATTGGCTGGTGCTGTGTTACACTAAATATTGGACATTGAGTTTATATATAGTATCTAAGCTGTGCTTCCCTTCATTACAGTCTACTGCAGTGTTAATCTGTAGCCTGCTTGCAGCATAACAGACTATTAATATCTAATTCCAATTTTTAACCACAAATACTATATGTTTTATTCTTAGTATTATGCTGTTCTCATTTGTGTTGGTCAAATAATTATTGAGGTAGTTTGAACATCTTGACTGATCCTTGGTTATAAAAAAGGAGTATCAATTGATTGTAATAAAATGTTATTTTATGGTTCTTTGCAGATCAAAAATGTTTCCAGCAATAAAACCCAGAAGGAGACACCAATGATATGCAATAACATACACATCACAGTAACTAGACAATTAGTTGTATGTGGAAGTAGGATTTCTATGCTTACCTAAACTTTTCTTGCTCTATCAAAAGTTGTGAATCATCTTAGCTAGGCAAACAGCATTCCTGCAGTTATTCCCAAAGCACCAAGGAAAATCATTGGAATTTATTTAATTCCTGAAAAAATTTATTTAATTCCTGCAAAAAATAAACAATTTTTAGTTCTAGTATTCTAGAATAATTATATAGTTAGAGTTTCCACATGTAAATAGGTGATTTGATAATTGTTTTTTACAGTTTCAGAACTGGAAGCTTTGCTGGTATCTATTAAAATAACCTGAAGTAAAGCCTCTTTAATAAATAGGTGAATAGATAGACTCTTCTGTCATTCTGTGAGAGTTGCATTGAAGAAGGTAGCATTGAAGTTTGGATCAGAGAGCAGTAATTAATGAAGCAAAGCAGTCTTGTTTCTAACAGTTTCTTAACAGAATAATTTTTGTTTCCTTCAGAAATTTGAGAGAAGCACGAGATAATGCTGTTGCCGAAAAAGAGAGAGCAGTTACTGCTGAAAAGGAATCTTTAAGAAAATACGATCAACTCCTAGAACAGTAAGTGTTTTTAAAATGCATATAAAAATCTAAAGGTATAACAGTGTTTATATCCAAGTAGGAGGAATGACTAACTTTCTGCTTACAAAGAACAAATTGAATTACAAGCTCTTTGTTTAAATGAAGTTGCGGACTTAATTCTTGTAGTAAAGTTTTTCCGTTATCACTGCAGTAATAAGATCAAAGTTTGGTATTTCTCCTACCATGCTGTAGAGACAAGCAAACGTAATTATTCATTTCATAGCAAGAATGTTGATTTTATACTGTACAGTAGCAGTGGTAAAACTCTGAACCTGTTTGTGAGTTTTTTTCTTTAGTTGAAAGTAGAAAATAATTTTGTAAGATTACTTCAATTAATAATTTTTATGAAGTTTGGATAGAGGGCAGTAGTCATGAACAGTTATGTTTGCTACATGTTTCTCCTCTTACTACTGTCTCTTCTGTCTTTCATACTCCATGTGAAGAATACAGTGTCTATACCAATGTACAGTTCCATTCAATGGAGAAAGAAATTATAGTTGATTTTTTGCCTGTTTACAAGCAGTCTTACTTTGTTCTGTAACGCCTTTTCCTTACTTTTTGTAAATTTAGAAAATATACTGTGGTTAAACTACGAGGTAATGTAAAACTATGGACAGTAATTGAAGTTGTTCAGGTTAAATTTGTCATGTGTCTTTAATTTTGGATTTAATTCATTGTTCAATACAATTTTTTTTTTTCTATAATGAAGAAATCAGTTCATTCATGACTACCTAGTCATCTACTCAAAGGAAGTACTAGATGAGCCTTATTTTCTCTGAATAATTTTTAATTACAGTTAAAATGTTGTTAACTTAAGCATAGGAACAAATTTATTAAAGCTTTTAATTTTTGTGTATAACTCCTAAATTGCAGTGGTGATACTACTGAAGAAATAGCATTGCCTAAGGATTGAAAAAATGTGATTTCTAACTGATGATGTCAAACAATAGGGGTAGGTCTAGAGCAAATGAGATGAGTCAGAGGACTTGCTATCCATGGTGAGTTTAAGGGGCTTGACTTCAGATAAATTCTAGTTCGGCTGAATGGGCCCAAGGGTGCCAAATGCCTTTCAGTGGTTAGAGCACATTGGAGGGGTTGTTGGGTTCTCAAAAGGAATTCAGTTTGCAAACTCTGAGGTGATGCCTCCATAATGCGGAAATCAAAGCCGTTTGAATAGGCAGGACCAGGAAGCTCGGTTCAAAAGCGATCTCCTGGGTTAAAACAGAATGCTAATGTGAGTCAACACAGGTTTCTTTCTAATGAGACTCCTCCCTTTCACTGTGGTAAGATTTACTAAGACATGGGGATTTCATATATAATTGGAAACTCCTCTTGAAAATCAGTCTGGCATATCATAATTTGAGTTTGCACATTTACATAATAAAAATACTAACTTTGCACTTTTTCTATATTTATTTTTAAACTTAAGAACTGTGGAGAAAATACATTTCTGTCCAGCTCTATTCCCATTTATATAATGTGGCCTTTTTCATGTTGTTGCTTTATTTTGAGGAGGGATTTTCCACTGCAATTGGAAACATAGGAATCTTATTTGATACACTTATACTTCTTTGCTCTTACAGCTTTTTCTAGTGATAAGCCCTCCAATTAAGTAAAACTCTCATTTCCTCTTGGTAAATAAATTAATCAGTTGATTAATGCTGGGTTTTGGTGTTCTAAGAAGTAGATTATTTTCTGCTTGGGAACATGGAAAACCCATACTAGCCTTTTTTGAAACGTTGGTGTCTCTCTTTAAAAGTACCTCACTTCTAACCACATAACAGGTGTCAAGACCATGACTTTCTCTGCATTCCAAATCATCTACCTAAGTGAACTGCAGAATAACTAACTGGCATGTTGAGATGGTAGAAATACCTTAAATAAGAAAGACGCCCAAATTCTGAATTTACTGTGGACTCACATGTGACAGTTCTGTGGAACAAAGAAATTTTCTAATATCACCAGAAACCCCTAAGATGAAAAAGGAATACCTGTGTTGTCCAGTTCTGTATTTAAGTGTTTATAACAGCTTGTTCTACTTTAATAAAGACAAGGTGACTCATTGTAGTTACCACTGGTATAGTAATCTGTATAAACAAACATGTTTGAAAGCTTCAGAAGTATGTGGAATGTTGACTGGCCTGAATGGTGGTTAAATAAAGCCCCTGGCAAATCTTGTGATCAGAAGTGTAACTAATACCCAATTTTCTAGTCAAGTGCTGTTATTTTCATTTTTTTTTACTCATGTTTGTGATAGTTTTCTGTGAACAGATATTTACAAATGCCAAGAAAATACCTAAGTGATAATATTATGAAAGAGTTACATTGAGAAAGGATCTGCCATTTCAGCCTTAAAGTAGACCACTGTGATGTCGGGATGTAAGTTTTGTTGCTCTCTTTGCCATTATAAATCTGTAATTTCTGTCTGAGAATCTGTGTTTCATTTACCTATGACAATGACAACAACCTTAAATTATTTGATATTTTTGGATTAAAGTCTTGTCGATGTCACACATGTTCTAAAAAAATATGACCAAAGGGAAACATTTTCACTTGTTGTTGGTAATGTGACTTAAGACTTTTTTCTAATTTCAAAGCTGTATTACCTCAGTTTGAATTTGTCTAGGGGTAGAATAAGCAGAGCAATTCTGTAACAGCTCCGTCATCTACACGATTAAGTGCAGCGCTAAATATGTTCCAGCTTTTCCTTCTTTTGAACACTCCCGGAGTGTTATTTTCAAACTATTGACTGTTAATCTGTTACTTCTCCTTTCCAAAAGAAAAACCATCCAACCTACCAAAACACCAACAGCAAAAAAAAAAAAAACACCACCAAAATAAAAATAGTAGAAGTGCACTGTGGTTTGCTATTGGGCTTTCTCCTGATAAGGTGCCTAGTTTCCTATAAGGTACAACGTCAAACTTAAATGGTTTCTTTTCTTAAAGAGGACTCAGAGGTCTAATATGGTGTGAACTCATACCAGAGCACTTTACCTACAAGAACCATCTCTTGCCTTTGATTGTTGACTTCCTTTAAATTCAAATTCCTTAAATTTCTTCTAAAAGTAGTATAATATCTTTTTCCAGGACTTAGGTATATCAGTGGAAACTGGTTTAAAAATTCTAGAATTATTGGGAACACAAGGGAAATTCATACAAAACTTTTTTTTTTTTCTTAATGAGGAAAAAAATTGCTGCTCACATCATGGACTTGTACTTTTCCTATTTTTGAAATGATAAAGTGAGAAGTGTAGAATAATGAAGAGAAACAAAATAGGTATGCAGTAAACAGAAAATGAGTATTCAAGGAAATTGTGTTGTGGCAGTGCTGTTCCTTCAGCTTTGCAGTGGACACTATTCATAAAAACCCTTGGTTTTGTATAGGCTAGTTTAACTTCCTGCCTCTGTCCATTAGGTAATAGGATAGTTTTAATTATGTACTTTTTTTCTTTCTTATTTGCATATACACAGATACACAGATGGTGAATTTTAAACCATGTTTCTATAGTTGTGTTAAGTCAGGGTGATGACTACAGAAATCATTTAGAGACTTAGGTTTGTTCTGTAAAGATTTCAAAGTATTTTGCAGTATTATTATTTCAACATTTCTGGGTTGATGTACATAGCTCAGTTTGTAAAAATTATTTAATTTATAATGGATAATCTGCTACAGGTAAAAATACCTTTAGGAGTATTTCTGTTGTTTCTGCTTGGAAATGCTTTTCTCAAATAAAAACCAAAATAGAATAAAGATTATTGACATTTCTTGACAGCATTTGTCTCTGCCACATAGGTTAAGAAAAGTATGCAAAAAGTTGTCTGCGTGTTTGTGTTTACAGATTTATTGCTTTCCTTCCAGTCAGCTGCAAGCTGACTACACAACTTAGAGACTTATTTTAGTCTCTCCATAGTCTTTTTCATTTGAATCTCTTTTATCTCTATTTCTTCATAATTGTGGTATATTTTAGAATTTATCAGATGCTATCTGATGCTAGTCATCTGTCTTAAAGATTTTAGGTGATGGAGCAGGTCACAAATAACCGATCCTCAAATAGGTTTTTAAGTAAGATGAAATTAAGATCCCTATATCTTCTTATTAATTGCACACAAGCCTGGAAGACTATCTTAGGTGAGACGATAATTGGATAAATTTCTTGAATAAATAAATGTTAGAATACATTTAGAATCTCTGTGGAGCATGCAGGAATCTCATAATTGGATATTCATTTATTACATTATACTTTCATTGTTAACAGAAACATTAAATCTAATTATTTTCCCCTTCTGTTAACATATTTTTATAATCTGGATGTTGCTAACTGCAGTGACAGGATTCTAATATTAATATTACTAACTCAATGTATATATGTGCTAGAGTTACTACTAATATTTAAATAGGGGCATATTATCTCTGACAATATTTATATCAAATGAAGATTTCAATAAAGAATTTTAAAAAATCCATACTGAAGACTGTTGGCCAAAATAGTTTTTGGGCAAAGCTGCCATCACTCTGTGATAAAAACTACTGTCAGAACTTCATACTTCCTACACATGGCTGCTAGGTTTGTATACGAAGTGTTTTGCAATCCCTTTAATTGAAAAGCTATGTAGGTCTTGAAAATCACTACCACTTTAAATCTGTTGTTTCAATTAACTTTATTTATGCTTTCCAAAATGCTTTTTTTGGTAATAACAATTTGCCAAAATTATTATTATATTTATGACTTCTATCATATGATGTATATGCCTAATTTTTTAACACTTAGAATTTCTATCAGAATAAAGCCAAGCCCTGCAATGGCATTATTAGATCTTGTTTAGATTTCAGCCCTTGCCAAAGTAACTATTGCGTATTTCCCATAAAATTACCTTCATCTTGTTCTCCTGATGAGAAAGTTAAATACGAGGTACAACTGAAAGGGCAAAATTAATGAATGTCATGGAAATTGCTGAAAGACACCCTCTTGGAAATTCTGAATCAATGCAAAGAAGTCAGTGAAAGAACAAAGAGCAATAATATGATGGAGAAGCAAAGAAAAGTCAATTTCCCAGGTGACTTAAGTTTAGTTTGTTTCCAAGCTGAAGAAGCAGCACTGAAATCCATAACAGAAAAAGTCTGTCTATCCTGTATTTCTACTGAAATTACCAGGGAGGCTCCTACTCTCTTCCTTTTCTTCTGAGGATATGTTATTTGAGCTTTACATCTTAATGGATAATTCTAGAATGCATTTTAATAAACAAGAGGAGGAAACCTACTTAACTGATTTGATGAAATAGATGAATAATAGTGATGGGAAGACTGCACACTTGTTAAAGCATGCCTAGTTGTTTTTTGTTCTTAGATTCCTAATCAGGATCTTAAAATTTTACATTCTTAGCTGAGATAGTGTTCTTGCAGAATGAATGTTTTGAGTCCTGTAACCAGTCACTTCGTAACTGTAACTGTCTTGATGTTGAAGAATTATCTACAGCAAGACTCATAGGAATGCTAAGTTAGTCTGATGTCTGACCTTTCTGAGCTTCATTACATCTGGAACACAGGCTTTGAAGTTTGTTCTCTTACTGTGCAAGGAATGTTTAATGATTATATTTATAGCTCTAAAAATCTTTTATTTCAGTTCCTCTTGCCCCAGCTCATAAGAAATAGTTCTCACAAAATATTTTCAGCCTCTGAGGGATGCTTTGGAAAAGCTGTAATGTCAATATATCATCATATCATAAAGATTTTCCATAAGCTTTGTCGTTCTCATTTTACTTTTTATTTCCTTCTAACCAAAATGTTTTAATCTTAAAACAATATGATTAGTAGAGGCAAATTGTTAAAATGGTGCAAAGGCTATTCTGAGTACCCAAGAAACTATTTATTTACTCTTTTAAGTCCTTAGGATATTTTTATATCCTAGCCTGGAAAGGTTGAAATATATCATGTCCTTTGAGAACAAATTCAAAAGCAGTTACGAATTCCTTCAAAGGGAGATTCTACATTATAAGGGTGCTTCTGCTGCTTATATATATTTCTACAATTACTGGGTTGAAATTTCCACTGCAGTCCATGATTTTGCTGTGGATGTTAGTATTCCTCAGGTACACACACATTTTTGAGACTCACTGCATCCAGCTTCTCATCATTGGTGAGCACTGACAGGAAGACCAAGTAGGGGTCCTTTTTAACTCCTTACCCAATCATGTTTCAGGTACTAAATTTTACATGGGTTCGAAATGAGACTGGAAAAGCTCAAGATAAATTTGAGAATCCCTTTACAGGCAGAAAACACATCACATTTCAGGAAATGCTCGAGTGAGAAGTAGTTGAACACTAGTGGCAGAGGATTAGGGAGAAATACAGAATATGGCAGAAGTTTTTCTTTCTTTTCTCAAAACACACTTTTGGCTGAACTTAGAGCCAGCTTTATCAGACTACATATGCCTTTTGTGTGATACACTCCAGCCGTTCTATGTAAAACAGGAGCTATGAAACACAGGGGAACTTCCCAGCCTTTTTACTGCATGTGTTTTGGGTCCCTTTGAAAAGGGGACATTACTCTGGATGTAATGACAAGATACAAATGATAGCTTTTACCTGAAGAAACTGTTAATCTGGGTTCTTTTGTATTTTTTCAAAGATTGTTGCATACATCAGGTTATTTATGCAAATAATGTGTTTCTTCACACCCCCATCTGGGCTTGAAGGACTAAATGTGTGTGTGAAGTCCCAACCAGCATTAAGTAACCCAAAGCATTAATACTTCAATGGCACATGAGAAAAGAACCTGTTTATAGGAAACTCCCAAATATGTGTTTTCTTAGAATACAGAAGAACAGGTCACAAATAACACCATGACCATAAATACAGCCAGGGAATATTAATTGCATATGTTTACCAAAATAGTGTATTATAATGCCAATTCAAAGGCTAAATTCTTCAAAGAAGGAATACTGTATTTTCTGTGTGTCTGTACAAAAATTTTGATCTTCAGATTGTGGCTATTTGTGTAATACTGTATTTAAGACTAATAAAACCAACAACATTTATTCTGTAATTATTTTCTCAGTCTGTGGTTACCCCTGGAAAAGGATTCTGATTACCTTGTGGAAAAGGATGTTATGCTATACTCATTTCCAGATAGCAAACTTTGGAAGAACGGTGTCCAGTAGGTGCTTGTGTGGTGTGAGAAGGAAGTTATAGCTTTGTAATGTTAAAACCTCGTCATAAATTCTGAAATGTTGGACATGAAGACTTAGCATTGATGAGTGAGAGCTTTGAGCTAAGTGTTGGCTAGAGTTTGTTTTCTGCAGAATCGCATTGGTATTGTTGAGAAAATGCTAGATATAACTGAAGAAAGCATTAGGCTGGTCCTGACTTCCGTGGTGATGACACCTGTTCCATGTGAGTAACTCTTACAAATAGGAAAAATGGTGGTATGTGCTTCTGGAATAGAGCATAGGTACATAATTTGTAAATGAATGAATAAAGAACCGTGAGTAAATGAAGGACCATCATAGTATGTTCATTCATAGGTACCCAGAATAGTGTGGTACAAGGTTCTTTCATGCCCATAAACCACAAGGAGCTGTTTGCCTTGGACATTAGTCCATCCTGCATTGAATATGCCTAATTAATCACATCAAGGACTTCCCAAAAAAGAGTGATGTATGATATTTATGTGTAATGCTCACAACTGGTGAGTCCACTGTTCACAGCTGATGAAACAACCATGCAAGTCCTTGGCAGCTGTTTTGTTGCTTTCTCTCTTCATGAGATTGGCATATCTGGTGACCAGTGCCTTGATGAGGAAAGAATGGAAAGACCAGGATTGGAGAGCTGATTTCCCTTTCGTATGTTCTTGTCTTCAGATAAGATTGGCTCAAGAATGTATCCCAGACTTTGTCACAACTGACTCAGAGAGTTGTTTACATTCAGGGACACCAGTAAATTTTTTTTTAAAATTTTTTTGTATGTGTTCAGTGCTGAAGTATTGCATCACATATTGGATTGTGGGAAAGCCATGTCCTTCAGTTTACTCAGTGCAAAGCTGTTTAGATAATTTTTACAGCTATTTGTGTTTCTAGTTGAATGATCTAAAGGCACAGTTGTGTCTGCTTATATGACTGTATGGGTAACTGTGAGTGTATTCTGTGAAACCAGCAAAATGCATGTGCAATTAATGTTCAAGGCAAGACCTTCCTAAGGAATAACTTCATCTGGGTAGCTGGTAGTGAGATATCAGAACATTTTTACCAAACATCATTTAGCCATAGTGGAACTTAACTGTGACATGACATTTGAATCATGGGGGTACCAAGAGGGTGGTACTACTTTGAGCTGTTTATTATATCAGTAAAGGGAAGCTGGTTTAGATTTTAAAAAAAGATAAAAACTTGGTTAGCAAGTCCAAGAGGCTCTTCAGTAGGAGATGGGAACATTTGTTTTGTTCTGGATGTGCCTCCAAGGGAAGCACACTGTGAAAGCAGGTATGTTGGTGTCCTCCAGAGGGTGGCTGCTGGTGATTAGGGAGAGGATTTGTAATTCTGTGGGAGGAGTGTGGTGAGAGGCAGTAAGTACACAGAACCTGGGAACTGAATAAACCCATCTAAAATGGAATGGAGGGGTGCGTGTGAAACACTAAATCAAGGGGCTTTGCAACTAGCAGTAAAGGGCTCTTTTAGTTCTTACCACTGGGCAGAGTCCATAAAGATCCTGTTCATGTGTCTGTACTGCCACCCCTTTCTTGTGGGCCCTGTTTAATAGTAGGTTTTTGTACTAGCAAAGAAACAAATGTTGCCAAGTCAAGACCTTGCTGCACAGACCACCCTGCTGACTCATCAGGCGTGGAGAAGGTACAGACTGTGTGTGTGCATCCCTTTGGGGTACTTCAGCAGCAAAAAAACTTGCCACAGTTTATTCGTACCCATGGAATAAACAAAATTGAGAAACTTTCTCTTAAGAAGAAGTCAAATTTTCCATCAAGTGGCAGTATAGTTATAGGAATAAATGTAACAAGAAGTAGGTTCCTTTGAGATGAAGCTTGGGCACTACATGAAATGCTGTCAGGTACTTAGTCTTTATATAAAATGTTGGATTTCATAATAGACATGTAAAGTGTACATACTTGTACTTACAAGCCTATTTGTACATCTCTTTTAAAATTCAAACATTGGATATGTTGTCAAAATGCTGCAGCTCTTGGCTAACATTTTAATATAAATACTACTGCATGTGTATGTATATAATCTAGTGTAAGCTTTGATGTGGAACTTGTCATCTGGAATTGTTTTCATACATATTTTAATTGTTTTGTGGAAAGTGTTGCCATGAATAAACTGATATGGAAATGCACTGATTCATCTCTTAATGTTTGCTCTGATTTTTCTAAGATCTTTAGCGTTTCCATTCCAGAAATGTAATCTAGATCATAAGTTTCAAAATGCTTCAAAAAGCTAAATCTTCCCATTTTACCTTGGATACATTGCTGGAGTCACTAGAATTGGTTGTGAGTTACAGAGAGTGGAAGAATTTGTCCCTCAAAACACTATGGGAAGGGGAAAAGGTTTTATTTGTGCAAAATGGTATTGTAAGTAGATGAAAATAATTAAAACCATAGTCCTTCCCTTGTCTTTATAAGCTGCTTTCTTCAGGTAATTAACTGACTCCTGAATCTCTGAGCACACTTGTGATAGAGGGTTTCTCTGAGCAGCAAAGGACAACCAAAGTGTGATTAATGATAGTCCTTTGACCTGTGAAATGTCCAGTATTAGGTGGAATGGAGCCTTTATTAATAACTAATTTTGAAGATTTTTAGACCTAAAACCAGGTGAGGAAATACTGTGTTTTTATTGTCTGTTGCATGTTCCTCTAGAACATTTTTGTTTTTACAGACTGTTACTTTATAGACGGTAGTGAGGCTGGGTTTTTTGATTTTAGGTTTGTCCTTTATGACACTGTTCCCAGTCACAAGCTATGAAATCTGGGTCTAATTTTCTGTGTCAGAGTTCTTTTTTTCTGTTTTCAAAGTATTCTATATGCATACATAAATGGAGTACGTTTCAGGTTTATATTCTCTGTGCCAGATGACTTCTTCTTTTCAAAGAAAAGAAACTTTTTAAAGTAGTGCGTTTCCTGAAGGTAGTTGTGTTACTAAAATGTGCATGTCCACAAAAGTAGTTGACATGCTCCAAGTTAGAAGAGCTACCTTATGGTAATTTATTTGCCTGCCAAGGCTGTCCCCCCACCCTGCATTTTCTTACCTCATAAAATAATCAAATCTTCCTTTTGTCTTTTGTCTCAAATGGTTATTTATTTAGACTGAACAACTGTATTAAACAGTTTTAGTTTAACCATTAGAGTAAGAAAAAAAACTGGAATCTTTTTTATTGCTAAATTGATATCTTTTGGCAGAATTACTAATTGGTTTTGAAGACAGTTTTACATTTATCTTTGTAAGTCTCTTTTGTTATGCCAGCTGTCTAAATCTTTTCATAAACTTCTGTTAAAAGAACATATTTTCCATGATTATTTTAAAATATAATGTTTACTGGAAGGGAAGTCTAGTGAATTCCCACAGATGAAGTGTGAGTGTATTTCTCCCACTTGTAAATGAGTTCTTATTTCCTACAGTATGTATTCTGGTACCACAATGAGTCATTTTCAAGATGTTTTAGTTTAGCTTCTAAAACATTTAAAAACTTGGCAGATACATGTAAATGAATGTTACATCTAGTTTTAGAAGCTGCTTCCAAAGAGTATTTTGCTGAAATGAAGACTGTGAATAGACCTTTCAGAATGCAGAAGTGTCTTTTGTGATAAACCTGAAGTCATTTGCAGAGGTCTTTTGGTTTGGCTTGTTCGTGATTGGGGATTTTTTCCTCACCTTTAGAGGTTTTGGTTTAACATTCCTGTAAAATAGGGAATACTTTTGTGGAAAAGCCTTAAATTTTACACACAATGTGTTGTTAATTGGATATTTTAGCCAAGCAAGTAATACCTTTCTTCATAATGTTAACTGAATTTTGCAAATTTTCATGCTATTTTATTTTAAATTTTTTCAATTTTATAACTTTTTCAAAATGAATGTAGTGCCACTTCTGCTTTAATGTGATTTAACGTGTTTAAGATTACATGTGCCATGCCCTACTTAAATGTATTTTCTGATGCTACCTTGACAGTTTAACTGTTGGAAAAAACTCAAGACTAAGTAGTTTGTATGATTAAAAGGGACTGAGGAGTTATGGGGGTGGAGTGGGAGTCAGAGGAAAATGGGGGAGGACCAACCATGTTTAGATTCAAAAGGGAAAAAAAACCAAAAACAACAACAACAAAAAAACCACCCCAAATGAACAAAATCCCCAATGCAAAGTGATCAGTGTTCCATTTCTGAGAAAATTATGTCTATTGTTTAAAGAATATATTATGTTTTAACTTCATTGTCCTGGCATCTGGAACATTTAATAGAAGGGGACCTCAGATACTTTGCTCACATGTGAGACCTATGCTTAGATACACGCACATTTCTGCAGTCTGGATTTGAGTAACACCCTAAATATTTTCCAATTTTTGGCAACATTTGTATTGTTAGTTATGGTACAGATAGCTTTGCAGCTCTCTGATTATTCTGTTCCAACTTTAACCATCTGTATGTTGTCTGTGATGCAACACCATGTTATCAGTAAGGTCTTAATGTAATTTTCACCCTTAAAAATTTCTGTAGCTTTTTGTTAGAAGAAGATGTAGAAAACATATAAAACTTGGATCAGTAAGTCCTTCATTAAAAGATTTCCTGGAATCCATTTTCCCTTAGTTATGTGGTATAAAATATAAAGGAAGCCTGTTTCAAAATCCTTCTCCACCTGTTCCCCTGGAATGGTCCTAAATATGGTAAATTTTCATCAAGGACAAAATCAGAAAAAGGAGGGGAAGAAGTTAGTTTAAGGGATTGGGAATCTTAATCGTTTTGTCAGACAAAAGCATTTTTCTCTTTACATTATGTCTACGTTGTGAAACTTGCAGAGGATTGATGATAGGCAAAAGAGTAAAGATGAGAGGCGGGGAAGGGAATAGTGTAAATAAAAGAAGAGATAAAACAAAAAAATAGCAGTCATGAAAGCTTCACTGAGTGTGATTCATCTGAGTGTAAAATATATGGTGCAGTTTCCCAGTCTTTCTCTTTGGAAGAGTAGACTAAGCCAGGCAAAGACAAAGCAGTTGCATGAAGGGATTGGGTAAGTGGAAGTCAGTGTGTTGGGATTGATGGCAGACTCCATTTCTTTGTTTCTGCCCATCCAGTTACCTTTGTACAGCTATTTGTAGAAATGGAAACTGTGAATCTAATTCATGGTAACTTTGATATGAATTTTGTTCAGTACAAGGAAGACATCTCCTTGCAGTTCTAACACTGAAAACCTTTGAACATCATATTCAGAGATCTCAGTTTTGTTCATACCACTGTTTTGAAATTTTGTGATTTTTTTGGAAGCATTTTTAAAATGTAATATACTGTTACACTTTGGATGAGTTCAAACATTAGTTTCTGAACAAAGTAAGTAAAATGCAGCATGGATTTTAGTACAGTGTTTACTGTGGCTGTCATCAGTCTTGTCTAATTTTAAATGCCGGGATGGCATTATCCTGGGACGGAATCTGTAAGGTACTTGTTTCTTTCCATTAATTTATAAAGGGAGTCTACACAACAGGCTCAGGTGTAGGTAACCACTTCATAAACAGCAGAGGGTACACAACTCAAGTCCCACATGGCTTTTCTGAGTAAAAGGAGTTCAGCATAGACTCTTTTTGGAAATCCATGGCCTTTGGAGCTTTTGTGTTTTACCATCAATCTTACTCAGTCCTCCAATGCAGAATTGTGAAGCCTTTAAGCATTTCTCAAAGGCTGGTCAAAAAATTGAATGTTTTCATTATGAAGTGCTTATATGCTGGTTTTTGGGCCTTTTTTTAATGAACTCTGCTGTCTTTCATGATTGGAAGTATTTTGATTGACAGAAATTCAGTCAATGTAGGTCTAGATATGTGATTATACAAAAGATTGGACCTGGTTAGTGAAACTACAAAAGGTAGGAAGATACCATGCTCCTTCAAAATTTTCAGTCTTAGCTACCCTGCAGTAAATCAAAGAGTTGTCAAACCCAAATGAAGAGGAAACTTGCATTTGGTTTTTTTTAGATAAAATAGTAAAAATGACAGAAAATATCTGTGGTGGAGCAGAGATCCACCTGTTGCCCGTAGGAGGGGTGGTGATTGCCCTAAGGAAGCTGTGACCCTGTGGGTAGCACATGGTGGAGCAGGTTTGCTGTCAGGACTTGTGACCTCACAGGGACGCAGAGTCTGTTCCTGAAGGGCTGCACCTGTGGGACCCGCACTGGAGAAGTTTATGGAGGGCTGTCTCCCATAGGTGTGACTCCCATGCTGGAGGAGGGGAAGAGTGTGAAGAGTCCTCCCCTGAGAAGGAAGGATTGGCAGGAATGTGGGATGAACTGACCACAGCCTCCATTCCCTGTGTTTCTGCACTACTGGTAGGATGGTCTCAGGATCTCCTCTGGTCAAGATGACCCCGAGGTGTGGTAAAAAGTCTTTTTTCCCAACCCGGCTGTTGAAGAAGGAGTCAGAAGACTTCAGCTGTCAGTCTCAAGGCTGTTTATTATTTCTTATCTAAAATCATTTTCTGTCTGAGCTGCCGAGGTCTGTTCTGCAGGTCAGTCTGAGGCACACTGCCCTCCCACGGGGCTGGTGTTGTCTTTTATACTATAAACTACGTATTGGATATTTACAGTTATGTTCCAATCCCTATCACCTATGTTAGACAGTGACTTTCTACTCTGAGCCAATCTAAGAATGCCAGCACCACCCAGAAGGATGGACGTTAGGAAGAAGAAAGAAGGAGGACAGGGCACGCCCTAATACCTCCATCTTGGAACCGTAAACCCCCATGTACAAAATCCTAAAATTTCTTTTTTCACCCTATAACTACTACTACTATGCTGTCTAAACTTTTGTGACTTCCAATTCCTCATACAAAGGTGGCAATGTGTTCCATGGGTCAAACTCAAAACCACAGGGGTCTTTGGCTGCATGCCAGGGTCTCCAATCCCCCTGCCAGGGCTTCAAAGCCCCCTGGCTGGGACTCGGATTGTCAGAGAGACATCCTGGGTTCCGACAGGATGGGTGTAGAGAAAATTGGGAGTAAAGTTAAATTCAAAAAGAAGGGAGGGATGGGGGGAATGTGGTTTATTTTAGGATTTGGTTTTGTTTCTCATTACACTTTTCTCATTTGATTGGTAGTAAATTAATCTTTCCCCAAGTCGAGTCTGTTTTGCCCATGATGGTAACTGAGGACTCATCTCTGCCTGTCCTTATCTTGACCCATGAGTCTTTCGTTATATTTCTTATGCCCTGTCCAGATGCAGAGAGATAGAGTGGCTTTGGTGGGCACCTGGGATCCAGCCAGGGGCAATCCACCACACTATAATCAAAATGTAATGTATGGTTGATAAGTACAGGTTTTGCATACGTTAATGACTTTCCAACAGGTTGTCATAGTGATATCTGGGGGTAGATTTTCCCTAACTAGATTCCAGTGAAGTCTTACCAGTACCTCCTGTTCTCAAGCACCACCTAACCTCAGAGGCACTTAAAATCATTCCAAGTTGGAGCACATTTAGGTAGAGGTCCTTGTGCATGCTCGGAAGTCTCCTGGTTTGGAAAGCTAAGTGCTTATTTTGATATGGGTAGGAGGTGCTTGAACTCTGTTCAAGTCCCTGAAGGGCCTGTTTTTATTAGAACATGGCTAACTCATTCATAATCATTGGGTTCACTCCAGAACACTGTTAGAAGAAGAGGTAATGTCTAAGCTTTGCCTCTTTTGTAACATGATTCGAGCACTCCCCCAGAAAGTTTAAGACCCTTGTCCTTTCCCTCTCAGTCTCCCCAGTTATGCAAACAGGTTTTGGTGTTACCTGGAAGTTGTGTCAATTTGTCCAGAGCTTTTGGCAGCAAGTCTTGATATACATGATGCATGAGTTTATCAAAATGCCACAAAGAGGAAAAGTGAACAAATTTGGATGTTTTTTGGTGAAAGTCAGTCAAACAAATTCTCAAAAAATTATGTACATGCAATTAAAATATAACTTTCAGAATCTTCTGGCTATTTCATTGTCCTTTTTGTACTTCTTTTTTCCATTATTAAATTAAAAAAAACCTGAAAACTCTACAAATGTGGATATTGGGTAATGTAGTAGTTACCTGTAAGGTTTATAAACATCATTTTTAGAATAAGCCTTTTGGATCATTGATTATTATGTCATTTCGTGTAACTGTCTTTTCAGAAATTAAACTTTGAACTGTACTATTTGAAGTGGAAGACATTCTAGTTGTTGTGTTCAGATGGGGTTTTAATTTGCGTTTCAAGATTATTTTCTCCTGGTTTATATCACAGTGTTGTGATGATAGCATTGGTCAAATTTATCTATTGTTTTGTCCTCTTAAAATCTTAGTCAGACTTTGTTTTTCTAGATTGTAGCTTATTTGATTTCTCATGGGATAGATTCCTTGTTCTCTTGGACATCTGAGTACCATTTCTTTTAATCCTGACCTCACTTTAACACAGATAACTGGAATTCTGAATAATGTGTCAGATAATTTCCTGCTCTATCTCATATGATACCATAATTTCCACTAGATGTACCTGAGTGATTCCTGGAACTTTGTGTCTTTTGCATAGCTGGGTCATGTTAGCAGTTTAGTTATCCTAGTCTCCTGTAGCAAATCTAGATCCTTCTCCTCAGTCTGCTCTGTCTTGTAGGAGTCTGGATGAGCAGTTAAGTTTCCTAGCCCTGCTCTAAGTCTTCCATCCATGTGTACATTGTTACTAGTTTTGTGATTATGCTAGATTATTATTGTTCTGTGAGAATCACACTCTCCGTCATTTCAAAGAAGCACATCACTAGAGGATGTGCAGTCATTTTTGCTGCAAATACTTAACATGAGATACAAATCACCTAATTGAACCTGTGTTGAGTACACTTACAAAGGAGCTGTAAATGTCTGAATTATTATCATTCCTCAAATATGTTTTTAATCTACATTTCAGATCTTCAGCTATTCCATGTTGTGTCAATAGGATAAAAAAATGGAATTGCTAAAAAAGGAAAGGAAGTAGGTTTCAAAAGCTGTCATTTTAGCTCTGGTGTATGATGTTGATTCACTTGAACTTGCATTACTGAGTTGTGGGGGGAAAATAACATTTGTGAAAAGTGCAAATACTTGCAAGTTGTTTGTTTGTTCTTATCATTTAACAGTTTGCCATATAAACCTGTCAGGAATTTTTTTTTTCTCCTGTATTAGATATGAAAAATCATAAAACAGATTACACTGATTTCTCTGTAATTTTTTTGCTTGCCTTGTTTTAACTTTTCTGTATACTTTATTTAGCAGATACCAGATTAAAATGTTAAAGAAATGTTAAGTGATACTCTTTTTTTTTTTTTTTTTTTGTCTTTTAGGCACATTTGTTTTGCTAATTACAAGTCATATATGGACTATCTTTTTGTGTCCTGTTAAACAGAAAATATTTGATCTGGGTTTAAGGAAGAGAATAGTATAAATTATGTTACAGTTCAAATAATGTCCTTAGCTTTCACTTGCCTGCTGCACTTTAAGATTTTATTTATGTGTTATAGCTCCTGTGTGAAGTGAATTGACATGCTTAAGCATCGTTTGAATACTGAAATTCTCTCATCATATTAGTACTTGTTATCTTTCCATAATGTTTGCAATTCAAGCAGCTTTTATGCTCATTTGTATTGGCCTTCCTACTCCAGTTACCAGCCTACAAAATAAATCCTTGTATATTCAAATTGATCCCAAGATGCCAGCAGTACAAACTATAATGCATGATTCACAATGCAAACTCTCAGAGCATTCACTCATGTACAAGTACATTCCTACAAAATGACAGTCAGATATACTTGATACGTGTAAATGTGTGATCACTGAAAGGAGATTCTTTGTTGATCTTGCATGTGTGCACATTTTGTATCAATTCAGTGATCTTAAAGATGGTTAGAAAGTAGCAATTTTCTATTACTACCATTTTAATGCTAAACTAGGAAATGAACTATTTAAAAACAAAAAATCTTCTAAACTGAATTTCTCTGAAAAATAGAACCATATTTTCCAAAATTAAAAATAAATTTGTGTATCAGTTTTTGGAGGGAGTATAATGAAGGACAATCTCCTAAAATAAGGAAATAGCAAGATTACTGAAATGTGATTGTTCCAAATGAAAGAAAAATGGTTTTTCCAATGCTTATAAATAGTTTTCTAGGTCTTCAGAAAAATGTAAGTTCTATCACTGCCAACTGAATTATGCTCAAGACCTCTTCTTTTTGCCATTTTTGCAATTTTTGTTCAAATTACAATTTCAGAAATTGCATGCTAATAATGATAATACCTCTTTAAATGATAATACATACAGAAGGAACAATATTTGAAAAAAACTTGAAAAAAAGATACTTTTAAACACAGTCTATTTGGCACACATAGAAGATTTTGCTATTGAAACTCCATAGCAAAACTCTCAAACACAGAGTGAAAGAAACATATTTTAAACAGTACTGTAGAAAGGCGTCTTTTCTTGAGTCCCTTCAATGTCAGATGGTCTCTCTTCTTCCTTTTTTTCTTTTTTTTTACTTTATTTTGATGTTTAGAATTCTTTTGAACAGTCCCAAGCTGTGCAAAATTTTTTGAAGCTGCAGAAACTAATTTGAAGTCAGTGAGAAATGCAAAATGAGAACTGTAAATGCCACTAAGCAGGAGAAATGGAAATTCATAGGAGAATAATGCCAAAACACTAAATATTGTTGCTTTTGGTACTGCAATTTAAAGTATAAAATCTGACCAAAATATTTGCAGTAGCAATAGACTATACTTTCTTAAATACAAAAAAAAAAAAATAAATATGCAACTTATTCTCCTTCTAGTTTATATTCTCCTTCTAGTATATATTTTAATTACTTTCCTATCCACAAAGTTTATGGTCCTATTTTATGTCTTTGTAAGAGCACAAGTATTTCAGTCTGGTGTTTATTTTATTAATTGTATTGCATGCTGTGTTTGATCATGATCTGAGAGATGCATTGAATTACTTTAAACACATGCTTTAGATTCCTATAGATCCGTAGTACAGTTGTTGAACATACCCTGCATTTCTAAAGAAGCAAAAAAAGATTGCTCACATTCATACAAGAGCTTGCTTCCACGCCAAGAATGACAGATGCTGCTACAGCTGAGAAATGTAGTGTTTTAGGAAAACACTCACACAGTAGTTATCTTATGCCAAAGTAAAAAAAATTAATTTAAGATGCCTTAAACTAAACTGGAGTTAAAGGTACTTGCAGTGTAGATGTTGGTTGTAGAAACTATCAAGGATTGTGTTCTAATTCAGTAAATCTGCAATATCTGAATGAACAAAATAGTTTTGTTCTCTGCCTTTAATAATTTCACATGTGCCTAATTATTGTGTTTCTCATTTTAAGTAAATATATTTGCAGGAATTTTTTGTATTGTTTATATTTTATGTTGTAGAGTGTGTGTAAATGATAGCATACCAAGGAATGGTGAAGAGGGGAGTTGTCTGTGCATAATCCAAACTTTTGTGGCCTGTATTTGACTTCACTGTGCCAAAGTGACATATTTGTCCTATTTTAATGTTCACATGATCAGCCAGAGTCTTTAAATTCATTCCATGTGCTACAGAGAATAATTCACATGAGAGATTGGTTGTCATGTTTAGCAAGAATATAAAATAATAGAGTAAATGGAAATTTGGAAAGTAACAGAAAAGTATCTCTAAAACAGAAGTACCAAATTATATAGCATTCTATATAATGATACCACAATTCTAGAAACACAGAGTGGTAATGACACAGATACAACTTAATGGACTAAAAGTCCTGGCACACACTACTGCACTTGTGTGGTGACAGCTTTGCTTCCTACAATGCTAAAAATGCATATGACTTTACCTAAATAAGAAAAATAATTGTTCTGAATTTTTTTAAACCCATAAGGTGGTATAGAAGTAATAACTTCTGAATTCTGTCTAAGTCATTAACTTCAAGTAATTCTTTACAGTCCAGCAAGGAAACTCAGAAAAGGTACTTCTTGTCACTGACCAAAAAAAAAAAAAAAATAATAGGTGGGAAGGATAACTGCAGTTGTAAAAAAGTTTTATTCCTTCATTAATTTATAATGGTGTGTGTCATGGTAAGTGGCAAATAACCAATGCTTCATTTGCTTTCAGAAAGAGATTATATTTTATATAAATAGGCAAGTTCTGTTGAGTTGTGTTACGTTCTGTGGCTAGGGAACAGAGATTCATAAAGAACATTTTCTTCGATTTTGAAGAAGCAATTTTAAAATGGGATAAAATGCTAAATACTCTGGGTCTTCCCAGTGTTGGTGTTACAGGCAGAGTTGAATTAGCTCGATACATTTTATTATTCTAAAAGAGAGAATATCCCTTGAAAGTTCAAAGAAAATTGTTTAAACAGTTGAAGCCACAGGCCACATCAGAATAATCCCTGGTTAGAATTTGACAGGTATCTAAAATACTGTTTCTCTCAAAGTAGGGACTCTTTACTCTTACCAATATACTCGAATTCAAACAAGAATTCAGAAAAGTCCTTTACATTGTGTTGATCAAACAAGCTGATCTCTGTGGTTACTTTTGGCTATATCTGAGACTATGTATCCAGCTTATTGTATTTTTGCATTAATCTGATCTAGCTTTATACTCGTCTGCACATACACCGTTATTTACTTGATCACAAAGCTAAGTGAAGACTAATTTACTGTTCTCCTTGCCTTACATATTGAGTGCAGTCTTGCAAAATGCCTTTCATTGTTGAAAGCCCAGGTATCTGTTAGAAAACCTGCTGTGGCCAATTGGATTTCAAGTCTTAGCACTATTCATCTAGAAGTAACATCTTTTTTGTATCCCTTAGGTATTTGTCTCCACATCTGACATTCATACACTCAAGTCTAATGACAGTTTCCCATCTTTATCACTATTCATGCATGTTACCTACAATCCACAGTCTTACGTTATCATACTTAGTCTTTTTCAACATGAAGCAGAGAATAGAGCACAAGTTCCAGAAGTATACTGTGATTTCTGCCTTTTCTTCACTTCTCCAGCGTGTCATCTCCACTGGTAGCTTTCTCAATGATGGTAATTCTCAAATTTGACACTAATGTTTTTTGTTTACTCTGTTTTAAAGAGGAACATTTCATGCAAGGTCCAAAACATCGACAAGAAAAGCTAGTATTAAAAATTCCAGAAAGACTCTCATCTGGAAGAGTCTGTGAACTTCTTGACAAAAACAGGAAGCTTGGGTGGAGGTCCTATTTTGAGTAAAAGTGGTTTTGATCTTAATTTCCTAAAAACTTTAGTCCCATGACAGAGACCTTTTACCTCATCTAAGGACTTAATTCCAGTAATCTGCTGATGTAAGGCTTAAGCTTCACTCTGGAGGACAGTTTACACTTCCATATCCCTGGAACTTAAGAAAAAGAAAACTTATTCTGTTCTCTGCCTGTAAATTCAAAATCATTATATGTATAATAATGGGGTGACACTATTCTCATTGGCTAAAACCAGGCAAAATTAGATCTCCTCACTTATGAATAACTGATCAACTTCATCATGTGATAGGAGTAAATCAGTACCTGCCATCAGTAGGATGGCTTGTTCCCAGATGAAAAATAACTGAAGTGAAAAGTCATGATTTAAGACCTATTTTCAAAGAACTTGGAGATAACACAACATTAGACATCAACAGGAAGTAAGTGTAATTCTTTCTCTTCAAATTCTAATGAATCAGAGATGAATTTGAGAAGGTTTTTTTAACTTTCTAGCTGGGAAAGCTGCAGAATGTTTTTCCTATGTTGCTTTTGCCAACCAGAATCATCTGTACAGTAAATCCCCAACATCTGTAACAATGGGGATTCAGCAAATGGAAATATCACTAAAAAAGTTCTTAGTATTGTTCTCTCTGTCAGGAGTACTGCTGGATTATCAGTTTTCCAACTCAGCATAGTCACTGGATATCTGATATGAGGAAGTGTTTTTCAATGTGTATGTGTCTGAGTCAATCAGATTCTTGACTTTATGCTTAGGTCACTGGCATTTTTTGAGGTAATGTGGCTACTGCTTCATTACATACTGCAGTTTGAAGTGTTTGGCCCTTTAACTCTGTCAGGCATCAAGAAGAATTGTTTTCCACGTATTGTTCTGCAGGGAAGTTCTGCACGTGCTTTCATTTGATATTAATAGACTTCAAACATTTAAATACTTTTTAGCATGTGGCAGAGTGATCCTAGGGAACCTCAGTGCCTCAAGAGCTTTTTCACTGGATGAAAAAGCTCTAATATTTATAATCATAATGTAATAGAGCCTGTGTCACTGTGATGGTTCCCAGCACAAGTTCACCCCTGAGGTTTGCACTGCAAATCACAAGCTTTAACTCATGAAACCCTTATGCTTTATGCTGCTTTCAGGATGGTAATTCTGCAGTTTTTATTGAAGATTCCTAACCCATATTCATGGTGTTTTTGTGGGGAATACATATGGAGTAACTAACACTCTGGATGTCCTAAAGCAATTTACCTGTAACTGTTCTTTAAAGTATGATTTATATATGCACATTTGCAGTGTACACTGTTTATTGCTTGCCTTTGAATGTCTGTTTGTGATTACCAGGAATTCTGAGATTGGAAAGAAGTGAAAATATGGGCCAAACTCCAGCCCACTTATATAACAGTAGTCAAAGTATTAGATTGTGTATCTCATTGGTATTGCTAAGACAAGCATGCTTTAGTGTCATGTACATATAAACACTGCATCTCCAAGAACAGCTGACAGTGTTCAGATTTTCTTGTTTTCTGACAGACTGACTCCATTTTGAATTAAGGCACATTGATGTATTACCCTATTAAGGGGTTTCAGATTAAGCCTAAAGTCTGGTTCTAACCTGGTTCAGACTTTAACAGCAGAAGAATGGAATGCTAAGAATGGAGCTCAGAGTGGAATAGAGTTTAAATTACTTCAGAAAAATATTAAACACCTTCACCTACTGAAACCTTCTTGTAATAAACAAAGCAAAAGTACTGCAGATCACACAAAATAAGGTTAACTGAAGTGCAGTGGTAACTAGACTGTTTTTCAGTATGACCTAAATATTCATACAGAACTGGTAAATAGCATGGCCATACCAAAGTTCAACAGTTCATTCTTCCAATTTTAAAAGGAAATTAACTTTTTTTATCAGTATTTAGGTCCCCATTCAGTGGAAGTCTTGTAAACCATAAGAACATAAAGGGTTAAAGCCATATTTTAATGTACTGTTCAGTTCAGTGAACGGGTTCCTTTATCGAAGGAATTAATGTTAACAATATGAGATGTCAGAAGAAACTTACCATTTGCTCTTCAGTGAGTACGAGAATTGCATCTGCAGTTGCTTCCTTAGTTGCATGATAGACAAGCCACATTCTAGGGCTCCTAGAAAGAATGGATAATGACAGGGATGAAATGTTGAAAGCACTGGACACGCAGAGTAGTAGGAGTTTTCTCTTTCTTCCACAATAAAAAGATGCTGACTTTGACATGCTACTCTGCTGGAACAGGGAATACTTGGAAATCAGGAGTGTCTTTGTCCACAAGTCTCATTAGGGGAAAAGACCCAAAAGAGCAAACATTTGTTTTCAAGTCCTCTACAAGAAGAAGGAAAATTATACTTCTTCTGTGTGATTATTGCAGGGATTGTGGTAGTTCAGCTAAAGAAGGAATTGTTGAAATGGTGAGAGAGAACAGAGCAAATGGGAGGAAAATAGAAAAATTAGGACAAAGGTATGTAGGAAGAGGGAATAGAACTGGGCATAATCAGAGGAAGCAGAGAAACAGAAAATTTTATTAGTCTGAGAATGATATACACTAAAGTAAATTAATTTCAGTGTTTTTTGCTTTTGTGCCTCAGGAAAAAAGTGATGGTTCTATCACATTTAAGACTCTTAGAATGTACGCGTGAAACTTGTATTGCAAAGCCTGTGGTATCCCAATAGTTCATGAATCCTGACTTCTTATTTTCAATCCTGGATTTTGTTTTCTTTATTTTCAACTGATTTGCACAATACTGCTCTTCTTAAATTAATAACTTACATTGTAAAGGCAAAGTTGTGTCTTTCTGTAGAAATTTTGTTAAACTTGTCAGATGACTGATAAAATACAGAAAAGTATGTTGTGGAAGCAAATATGCTCAAAAATGGAGACAGCTTGGAGTTAACTGATTCTTTTTTCACATTAGTTACTGCATTTTTTAAGTATTTTCATTTCTCACATGCCTCAGCAGGTAATATAGGATAATTTGATAACTGAAGAATTTATTGGGATAGCCTGCTTTTTAGAAAGCTTGGATTCACTTGACCTTTTTCATGTTTGCTGATGAAGAGAAATGAGATTGTTTCATTAGTGTCATAAGCAGTTTGGTGATGTATCTCTTCAGGATTCATTTACCACTCCAAGCTTTTATGAGCATGGATAAGGTGACTGTAGCTCATCCTTTTGTTTTGGGCTGTAAAAGTGTCTTCCATATTCTCTTGTACTATTGATACCCTTCTCTGTGTGTTTACTGTTCCTACAAAGACTCTTTCTTTGATTTGAAAGACTTGTACAGTTCAGGAAAATAATTTTTAGATCCAATATATGTTTCATTTCTGGATAATGACACACAGAAATATCTACACTTTAGGACTTGTAATATACCAGCCAGTATACAACACTTTATTATTTGAAAGTTGTCTCTAGAGCTGAAATGCAGTTGATGAACTTTTTTTGTTTTTAAGTCAGGATTATGAAGAGAGGTCTTCACACTGTTGTCTTTGTTTTCCTGTTAATGGTAATGTGGTTCCAATTACTGTGACTGCTTGGGAAAGGACATTTTGCATATCTTAGATTTGAAAGAAGACAGATCCATTTGTGCTCCCTTACCCACTGCTTGTCTGTCAGTCATTTTAGTATCCTTTCATGACCATCTCTGCTGTTGCCATTACCGTGTCTTTCCATCCTTTGCTCTTCTAACAAAAGCTCCCCTGAGCTGCCCAGTTGCACTGAAGCATGCCTGATGGCCTGCAGGCAGCTTAATGGAAGTTCCTTTAAGTTCTGAAAAACAGATGGAAAGCCATGTATTTTTCTAGTATCGTACTTAGTTTAAAACAACTGCTGGAAGTACATTTATAGCAGTCTTTGCTATATGAATTTTAGTATGTTAATAGTTTTTATGTAGCATTCGTTTGCTAATAAGGAAATGCAGATTATCTTGTGTGGGATCATCCTTCTTGTCTTTGAAGGGAACAAATGTTTTTTGTAAACAGCACGCTCAGTATTAGTCAACAGTACACTCTTACAAAATCCTGGGCTCTATTATCAGGAGAATAGTCAAGGCATCAAGAAAAGTCCAGTTTCAGGATATCCAATACAAGCAACATAGTGATAAACTGGAGTGAATGTAGAGGAGAGCCACCCAGAATGGTCAGGGCTGGAGCACTTGCCCCAGGAAGAGGGGCTGGGGGGTGTGTTCAGCCTGATCTCTGAGGCTCCTGACAGCAGTATCCCCAGTGCCTCTGGGCAGGTCACTGGGAAGATGGAGCCAGGCCCTTCACTGCAGGGCATGGAAGAGAGATGAGAGAGTGTCAGGAAGAGAGATGAGAGAGTGTCAGTTGAAACAGAAGATTCTGACTTGGTCTAAAGAAAATCTTTTTCACTACAAGTATGACTGTGAGCAGTCTCCATCCTTGAGTTTTCAATATCCAAGTGGCTAAAGCTTTGAAAAACCTGGTCTGATTTCATAGATGACCTGGCTCTGAACAGGATGTTGGACTAGATACCCCCTGAAATCCCATCCAACCTCAAGTATTTAATAATTGGTTTGTATTTGTATTATTGAGATATTATTTTTAAGGCATAATTTCACTGAAGAATAAATGGAAAATTATGCAGCAATATGCTGACCTCTCATAAGTGATTGTAAACACCAAGACCATCCATTACATTAATTATTAGGAGAAAAGGTAGTTTGCTGTCCTTCATTGCTAACTGTAGCACTTATAGGAACATGTCCTTGAAAGATAACAAGGTATGCCTGTACCTTGAACTCTGCTTATCAGGAAATCAAACCTGTTATGTGTGATATAAAGGACATACCAATCCTTTGCTAAATTATGGCAGTTTGAACCCTAACCTTCTGAACTTTTCTGCTTGGCTCTTAGTGGGGAAAATGGAGGGGGAGTAAGCAGTTTCTCTGGTGGCACAGCAGTTACCAGCTTTGTCTGATGGTCTCCCAGTTAGCCCTACCTCAAAAGATTTGTCCCTACCTTCTCATTTCTCTCCCTGTCCTTTTCCAGGGAGCTGCAGTGATGACCCTTCCTTTCTTGTTTTTTCCTTGCTGATCATCCATTTTTTTTATCACTGTGTGAAACAGAATTTTAGTTTTTATATTATTGATTTCATAAAAGTTACATTTACAGAATTAAGAACTTAAATATTTGTATGTTTATTTCTGGCTGTTTTAAGAAGGCATATGGCATTCCAAACATTTTTCTTCTTCTTGTAGTTGGTAGTTGTAATACCCTTTAGATTTTATTTCTTAAAAGGAGAGAGACATTTAGTTACTACTCTTGTCATTTATGTAACTGCTGTTCTGTCAGTCATTTTACATTGACTTTTTCCCCTCTTTGCATTTTTGGAATTAAAAATCATACATAATTATACATAAAATTAAAATTATCTTTTGTTAAGTATAAATATGTACATCTGAAAGCATCTTAATGAATTTTCTGTTAAATCAGACGAACAGGAACATATACATCCACAAATAATGAATGCTGTTTAGGCTAGCAAGTAATAATCACTCCATGTGGAATCACAAGAAATACTAGAAAGTATTATATTGATTTAACTGTATATTTGATTAAATATAGCCTCTCTGGCTAGTGGGAGGAGAGAGTTTAAAAAGACAAAATTTTGTATGTTTTATTCAAGAGGAAAAAACAATTCAGGCAACAGATCAGTCTTTCTGTAACTTTTGACTCCAATCTCTTAATTTTCTTCAGCACTGAAAAACAATGTTTGTAATGTTTATAATGCAATAATGATAATGTAATGAACAATTTCTGTAGCTTCCAATATCAGATCTGTTCAGGTCTGTTTTATCTGCTACAATAGCAATTTTTTACAATTATTTTCCAGAAAGACAAAAACTATTACTATTAGAGAATATTTTAATAAAGTAGTAGCACCTCATGAAAAGCTAATATTTGGTTTAAGGAGATAATTTTTGGAATCATTATTGAAATTGTACAGTATTTTGAAAAAGAATACTATGTACAGCAGAAAAAAATTATCAAGTCAGACAATTCCAAATGTATGCTACAAACTTGGAACTTAGTGTAGAGAAATATTAAAAATTGATGCTTTCATTCCTTAATGTTAAAGATCAAGAAAGTTTCTGGCCTTTTCTTCTTTCAGATCTGTTTTATATTTCTCATATCAAAACCTCTCACAGTTAAAATTTCAAGTAATTATTTCCTAATTAGTCAATATACATTATTGGGGGATAAGTGTCTGTAGTATTCCTTGACATTTTGTTGATTTAGTACAAAATTCAGCTTTGTTAGCATGGCATTTTTTGCAAGGAATGAAGTAAACCAAGAAATTAAAATGAAAATATTGGTTTAATAATGTTAATGGTTTGGGATGACATGACAAATAAAATAGAGAAAAGTATACATAGAAAATATAATTAAACATTTTATAAGGTTTTAATAAATGTATTTTGGGTTCTTTGCTGTTGGATTAAAATATATACCATAGACAAAACCATATTGCATTGCAGGGATCCTTTTCAATCTGTCACTTCAAAGTGATGTTTTTTTTAAATGAAGTATTTATTTGTTTGAGCAAAGATGTTGATTAGGCAATGAGAAATTTAATCAGGCTTGTTCTGCTGCTCATCCAGATGTATGGTCCACCTCAGTTCAGCATGTTTCTCATACTTCCAAGATCCACGACTTCTGCCATTTTATGTGCTAGTGCACACAGATGCAAAAGATAACTTTGTGCAGTTTATTGAGGCTGTGCCAGAAACAGTAGAACTCTTCAGCTTCTTCTGACTTTGTTTGGCTTGAGGTGCTGATGTCTGCACCCTTTAGCTTGGCTATGTTTCCCTTTTGGATTGTTGTCCTGAACTTAGACGACATTTATGAAACTCTTTCCTCTGGTATCTCCTCGCTAGGCTTCAGAGAACTCATTTCATAGCCTTCCTGTTTGAAAAAGACAAATCTTTAATCTTTCTTTGGGCTTCGTGTTGGGGTTATTTTGAAGCTTCATTCAAGGGATCTTGTGAGGTGGTAATTTCCATTTTTGGATTCCAAACTAGATATCTCTGTGCCTACATCTCCTGAAATACCTGATCTGGTAGGTATTCTCAGACCAGCCATGTGTTTGCATGGTTCTATATTTTTTAGCACCAGAGACATAAATGAGAATACAGGGCTATGCATCTTGACTAATTTGTATAGGCAAAGAGAAAAGCAACTACCATTAGACTCCTAAAAATTACTGAGGTGACTTTGCTCTCCTATTTAGGTATCTAAAAAACAGTTTCTGAGGATGTAACAGTGAAATTATATCACATCCTTTATTATATGCTCATTCGTTTCTTCAGGCCCTTTCTTTTTGTTAAGGATGCTGTCACATCCTTAATAAATGTCTGTATACTGGTAAAGTTCAGTTAGATTATTTGAAAATCTTTTGCATTTATTTCATTGAAACAAATAACAAAAGAGTCAGTAAATATGCTGATTACTTAAACCAAGTAATAACAGTCTAGGTAAGTGAGCAAACTAAGTAGGCAGAGGCAGCACTGTCCTATTGCAGAATAGCAATTGCACCCTGCTTCATTTTTTTAAGGAAGGAGTTGCTCTTCTGTTTTTTACAGTTGCCCAAAATAAAGAATGCACTTTCAGTAAGTGAAAGGCTATATTTGATGCATCGGAGCTCCAGGATTCAGAGAAAACTCCCCAATGAAGTTTCATTAGGAATTCTCATGACTGAAGTATGACTCCCAAGCACAGGCTTGGCAGAAGCAGTCTCTACCCAGTAATCTTGAAGCTGTGTCTTGGTGCAGGAGAGAATCTTACATTTCACTGAGTCAGAGTCAAATAAAAGAAAGCACAGTTGTATAGTCCAGAGGCAGAGAAACAAAGATGGATTTCTGTCCCTGTCAGTCAGCATGATTCAGCAGATACATTCAAGGCTTTCATGTTGTTAATTCTTGTAGTCTAGTGTACACTGGGCATTAGTCTAGTTAGGGTAGAAAGGATACATGGGTCCTAGATTCTGAAGAACTCCTATTTATTGCATAAGTGATTTTGGGTTTAGGTGTCCTGAAGCTACAAGGAGTGCAAACCAACTGTTTATCTTGCTGAGTGTGGATGTTTGGAACTAGCACTTCCTATAAACTGCGAAGTAGTATGGGGAAGATTTTTTTTGACAGAATGAGGATCAGAGGCCAATACAAAATAAATGCTTAGGATACTGCAAAACACAAAAATCTGCTTTGAAGCAAGCAGCTTTAAACAAAGCTTCTAAGCTTTTTCTCTCAGATTTTACTGAACCACATGCAAAAGTACTGTATGTTTAATTACTTGATACGAAGCAAATGTAACATCTGGTAAGAACTTGAACGTTAAATCAAGTTTACCCTTTAGCGTCTAAGCTATATGTTTCTGGATTTTTTTTTTTAATTACAACCTGAACCAGGAATATTGCACTGAAAAAAATCTCAGCATGTTGTTTGGGAAAAACAAATTTTAAGTGAAAATTATTTCAACAGACACATTTTTTATTGCTTAAACAGTTTCTAAATGACATGCTCCATCTTGTGTTTAATCATTATACTTGTGTTTAATATTATACATATATATAGAGCTTTTGTTGTTGTTGGAAGTATTTAAATTTGTTGTTACAAAGTGCATTGTTATTTTAGACCAGATTAGAAATAGTTTAATGTATTTGATATACATGAATGAAGTAATAAATACTACAAAAAACTGAAAATGCCTATAAATTTGGTATAAAAACTTCATAAAATATGTATTTTTAAATGAATGACAGATTTCTTACCCATTTTCCAGTAAATATTGAAACGGACTTTCATTTTGTGAAATCAGCCAGATACATGACTAATCAGACTTAATCTGAGTGATGCAAAAGCTGAACATTGAAAGCGTTTGAAAACTAAAGATCTGAGTTCTTGCATTTTTACTTATTTAGTGAGTAGCATGTGAACACAATTCACATGCTACTCACTAAATAAATGGGAAGTTTTTGATTGTTCAGAAATAAAGCAATCAGTTTTTAGTACCAAGGATCAAAAAGAGGGCCAGTGGAAACAAGATCTTTTGAGTACCCATGTTTGATCTGGGGTCTGGCAGTTTGCTGCATGTATGGACAGGATTTGTGCAGTCTGTGACCGACTGAATTTAATCGAGGTCTATCTAGACCACTGTTACTCCTTCTGTGACTCCAATTGGCACAAAGGAGAGTAAGGAAAATTCATTTCTATATTTTTATACTTAGGCTGGGGCTCTTTGGAACTGAGGAGGCCTTAACAGGCAGACTCAGTAGCAGAAGGTTAGAAATTTAAACAGGGATTTAAACCTCAAATTGTAAGAGGTGTGGATGGGTAGGATTTGAGGAAGGATGCCAAGCTACAAGGGTGATAGAGGAGTAGAGAGAAATCCAGAATGCAGAGAGTAGGGCTATAAGATAGGAATGGAAGCTGAAAAGGCTATGAACATAGATAAGAAGAAGAACAGATGTCCTGGGAATAAAGAATGAAAATAGAATTGGAATTCAAGAGACGTCTGGGCTGGTGCTGGGACAGAGAGGGAGAAGGTCAGGAACATTAGGGGACATGTTGGGGCTGGAAGTGGGAGGTTTGAAAGAGGACAGGTTAGGGAGGAAATGTCTTTAGGTTTCTTTGCAAATTTGGCACTGAACCAAAGCACAGACATTTGTACAAATATGAGAGTAAATTCTAATTGCTTTAAAGATCTTAGATCTGGAACTGACCCAACTGTGGACTCAGGGTGATTTCACAACTTACAGGGGGTTTTTTTTCCATTTTTAAACTTGAAAATAATTTTAAAATATATCCCACAAAGCTTTAGGTTGGTATTATCAGGTTTACAGAATTATAAAATTGTAAAGTTAAATTTTCATTGTGTATAATTTTGATAGGACTTTCTTTGTAAGATGCATTTTTTTTTTTTTTTTTACTTGCTTGGCATTCTTTCTTATCAACAAGTTTAATACTAGGATTTGTCATTTCTTGAAAGGGTAATTTTACAAATTTATTGTCTTCTAATAATTGTACTTGTTCAATTACCATTTTAAGGAGTACCGCTATACATCTCAGGTTTTGTAGGTGGGCAGTTTATAGTTCCTCCATTCAAAAAAACGTGGTTGCCATATTTTCTTCAGTATCCAGACTACATGATTTTACCATTAAATCTTTCTGTTTGCTCTCTGGTATGCATATTTTGACACGTTATTATATCATTATCCACTACTTGAAAAACAAGCTCCTGTGATTAAAAAATCTTTCAAACCTTACAAAAGAGAGTTCAAGTCCCTCTCTGAGTATTCCCTCTTCTCCTTTTCTCTAGAAATAATTTTTTTGATAACCATTATGTCACTGCATTAGCAAACTTCGGGCGTCATTGACTGGTCAACCTAAATGTAGAGAGACGTAAAGGAATTGAGACCTCATTCTAGATGATTCTTACATGTGGGATTGTTTTCATTGGCTCAATCTGTTATTTCTCTTTGATTCCCAACCCTCATTCTTCTGTGAGACTAAAAACTCTACTCTTTCATTATATCAAGTTTGCTAAAATTTCTCGACGGAGAAAAATCCTGCAGACCCACATTCCACTGTTTGTTTTTTTTCCATAATAGTAGTATTAAAGCACAGGGTGGCTTTGGTTTTGTTTTTTTTTGTTTTGTTTTGTTTTCCCCCAGAGACCATCTAGGCAGATAAAGGAATGTATTTCAGCACATTGTGTTACATGACTCTGTACACACATGCACACACACTTGAGCTGAAATAGTAGCCAAGAAAGCAGAGATACTATCTGGCCGACTAAAAGCAATTATGACAAAGAAACTCTGAATGGTGCTATGGTGAAGGAGTTACTAGTGAGATCAACAGTGTAGTAAGGTTAAAACAAAACTGACCCGTCATAACCTTGCCAGTGCAAAACAGATCATACTCATGTAAGCTACTCCAAAACAAAGGCTAACATTTCTTTCTGAAGTTACTGCTCATAATTGGGTAGAGAAGCATGCTCTGAAAGCACCCAGTTGATTGAGTAGAATCATAGAGAACTACAGACTTCTCCACCAAGTATAGAAAGTAGGTACAGAGAAGTATGGGTTACCTCTGTTCATGCATATTTCCAGTGTGCCAGTTCAGTACAGTACAGATCACAGAAGCTCAAGAGTGGTTGAAGGTCTGAGGCTGTGTACAGGAGGGCATTGCTGTTTGTTTTGTGTTGAAGTAGAAGGTGTGAGTTTGTTGTTGGAAGTCAATAAATACAACTAATAATTAAATTAAATTTGTGTGTTTCATTGCATTGTTGGCTGAATGACATGTATCTTCATGAAGACTTAAATAATTTTGGAACAAAGCATTCTTCCCAGGATTATAAACAATGTATGTACCACAACAGATTTAGTGTCATGTCTGCAACCACTCATGTGCAAAGTGTGGAGAATTCAAGAGTGCTGAAATTTTTTTTGTGTGATAAAATGCAAACAGGAACATACAGTCAGGAAACAGTGATGAAAGTTTCAGCACTTGAAAAGCATCCCTAAGCAAAAATGACTGGTGTAGTCAATAGGTAACTGGCTTTTAGCAGCTTGAGTGCCATAACTCTGAGAACAAACATCATGCTATTAAAAAAAAAATTGTTTTTAAAAGAAAAACTTTAGATGAGCTCAATATGCAGAACTTCCAAGCTCTGCTCATGCAGTGAGGAAACAATCTTATTCATGTGTTGGACTATTTATACATACATGCATGTCTACAGAGTGATTATAAATGACATCATAATGACAACTATAATAAATCCCAAGATCTCACTTATGAATGAAAACATTCAGGTAGGAGTTCATCATTTTATGTATATGGTAAGGAGCATTTTAAAAACCTGTGATTTACTTTACACATATCTCTTTTGAATTTCATATGTTATTTAATTCAAAGATTCATTAGCTTTTCTCCTGTTCTTCTCATCACCTAAATTTTCATCTATCTAATATTATAGTATTCTATCAGCAAACTTTTTTACGCCTCATTTTTGAGATTGCCTGTTAAGTAAAATAAATGAATAAAATAGATGAAGTCCACTTCTAAGTGGAATATTATTTGTCCTCATAAATACCTCATAGTTATTTTTTCATTTTTCTTTTAGATATAGACAAATGCAGCTCGGCACAGAAAGCAAAGTAGCTGAACTTCTTCACCAAAGTAAGTTAAAGTCCTTTGAAACTGAACATGTTCAACTCATGCAACAAGAAACAGCTAAGAATCTTTCACAGTGCCAAATGGAATGTGAGAAATACCAGAGAAAGCTGGAGGTATGTTATATAAAGAGACACTTTACAGGGCATTACATAGTTGTTTTCAATTTGAATGTAATGTGGAAAAACTTGGAGAAAAGGTAGCAACATGGCATGGCTGAATTAATATCTCCACCAAATTGTGCAGACAAAGCTTATTATGTTTGATCAGTTTAATGGAACACAAGACCATGGGGAGAGGGAAAAAGCAAAACAATCTCTCATGGAAAGATGTTAAGGACAGTACCTTATTTATGTGGGGTTTGTTTATCTGCTTGTGTCACAGAGCTGCTTATGTCAGTCTGTGAGAGAATTGTAGGAAGAGAAGACAGTTTCACCAAAAAAAGTAGAGTGAGTTCAGTATCATTATTTGCAACTAGGATCTGTACTAGCATTGTTACATTGCTAGTTCAGTCTTACACTACAATTACTTTGTATTGATACACAATTCTGGAATAATTTTTCACAGCTAAAAAAGTCAAGGTGAGCATGGTTTATATAGCATAGAAAAGACCTAACCTTGCTAGTCCTAGCATGATGGGTTACCTTTGTGGGGTGCTAGACACCCACCCAGTCACTCATTCCTCCTCCTGAAGAGGATGGGGATGGGGTAAATAAGCTTATAAAGAGTATGGGTTGATATAAAGATAGGGATGTCACTTGCCAATTACGATTATGGGCAAAACAGATTTGACCTGGGGAAAACTAATTTCACTTATTACCCATTGACATAGGTTGGATGGTGAGAAACAAAGACAAAAAGTAAAACATCTTTCCCCATCCTGTTCTCTTTTATTTTACTTCCCTCCCTCATTTCTGACTCTTGTACCTCCCCATTCCAGTGCAGTGCAGGGAGGAATGGGAAATAGGGGTTCAAGTCAGTCCCTGACAGCTCCTCTCAGGAGGTGTTTCCTCCTCACACTTTTTTATCCTGCTCTGGTGTGGATCCTCCATGTCCTGCTGTTTCCTTCAGGAGAAACTCCCTCCTGTTTGGGCTCTCCACAGGTTGCAGTGCCTTCTGAGGATGTCCACCTGCTCCAGCATGGTGTCCTCTATGGGCTGCAGTGTGGACATCTGCTTTGGTGTGGTCTGTCATGGTCTGCAGGCAGGCAGCCTTCTTTACCTTGGGCTGCAGAGGGGATCTCTGCTCTGGCAACTGGAGCACCTCCTCCCCTCCTTCTCTCACCTCAGTGTCAGCACCATGGCACTCTATCACTTTTTTCCCCTCACTCCTCACTGCCATGCAGCACTTTAGTGCTTTATTAAATACAGTTTCCTTGGCTGAGGGACACAACCTGGAGCCAATGCACCTGTTTATGTGGGCTTTAACCACTTGGGCCTGTTTGTCTCTACAAATTTAGAATTTATCATCTTTAAAACATACGTATCATATCCTGTTCACTTATTTTGATCTCGGAAATGTGAGTATTCAACGGAGAAAACTTACTTTAAAACAAAATTTATTCACCTGTCCAAACTTAGTCCCAAAAGCATATCACAGAGCCCTGTTTATGAGATTTAAATGAGATTGGTTGTGTATGTTTCAAACAAATGTCAGGATCCAAACTGGAAAGGACAGAAGAAAGTGATATGTATGGCAGCCTTTGTTTTTTGGGGGAAGGATGCCAGTCTTCAGATCCCCACATTTCTAGTGCTGAACCTTGCTAAGTTGTTTATGAAAAGGAACTATAGAGTGGAAAAAGAATTAGAGAGCTTCAGATAGACTGTAATTTCTTGTTTTGTCTGTATTGGGACTTTCAGATCCTGGCTGATGAGGTTAGTTGTGGTCACAAGCACTGGGAGTGCCAGTTTTGCTAAACTTAGAGGTTGCTAAACAGATTTTTTATTACACAGACATGTCTAAACTTGGAGAATGTAGTTCAGTTTGAGTTACATTTTCATTTTCTTTGTGGAAATTTTTTGATCTGACAATAACTCAAATATTTGGCATTCAATTCTACTGGAACTTTTGGCACTTGTTTTTCTCTTCAGAGAGACACTTAAATTCTTTCATTAAGAAATATGCACTTAAATGCTCTTTCATTAAGAAATATTCTTGCAGAATTTAAATATTTGATGTCTGAAGCTTTTATTTTTGTTCCTTTTGTCTGAGTTCTTGGGGTTTTTTTTAAATTTTCTTTCTTGTTTATAGCATTAATGTACTAAGGTTTATGCTTTACCATTACAGGACTTTATTCGTTATTAATAGTGTAGGCACTGGTATCTTGTGGCTCAGCTACAGCTTTCTGGACTAACTCTTGCTTTTATTTAGGGCATAGAGTAGTTTCTCTTGCTAAACTAGGAAACAGATGGTTTATATGTTGCCCAGTTTTAACGTATACATTTATTTCTTCTGTGACACTAGACTGAACTTTTTATATTCAAGTGGCTTGTTTTTCTAACCATTGTGAATTCTTTCGTGGTTTCGATGGTGACTCTGGTATTACTGCTCTGCACACTGTGCATATATTTCTGTATCTCCAAATCTATATTCACTTGTCATTCTGAATGTTTGTGATTTTTACTTAGGAAGTTAGTATGAAATTTAACAGCAGTACTGCTTGGTTATTACTTTACCTGTTTTGGTGGGATTTTTTTCTGCAAAGTATATAAATTGCTACTTTACATACCAAGGATTTTCTTATTCCAGTTTGGTGTGTATTTATTTGGTCAATGTTGTTTCCTATTATCAAGCACTTTATCAAACTTAAATTATTACACAGGCCTTCATAGCTTTTAATTTTGAATATGAGAGTTTTTTGTTTAAGCTTAGTGGATTAAGTATTTGCATAAGTCTTGAATGCTGATAGCATATTACCTTTTATTAATAAGTAAGTAATACAACTGGTATAGCTTTAATGGCAAATTTTTGTATTTGTATTCTGGAAAGTATTCTTCATAAATTGATGACTGAAATCAGAATCCAATTAAAGCAACAAAAATTATTGCATTTACGCTATTATGACTGCTGTGTGTGAATTTTTTAGTTGTTACCTGGCTTTTCCTAAGTTTCCTTTAAAATTCTTGTAGCTTTTTCAGAAGCTTTTTCAGACAGCTTCTTAGAATTAATAAGGCCTCAGCAGATAGGCCTAAGATCTGAGAGTTTAATCTTTGCAAGATAATATAATTGAAAGAATAACTGCTTTTTAAAGTACTTTAATCTTTGCTGTGCAAAACTTACATCAAATATTCAATATCATACCGGTACACATTTTACATGTATTATATTTTGCCTCTTTCAAAAATCACTGTAATGCTGAATGCCTGATCTTTCCATTATTTATTCTCACAGGTGCTTACAAAGGAATTTTATAGTCTTCAGTCTTCTAGTGAAACCCGCATTATTGAGCTTCAAGCACAGAATTCTGAGTTTCAAGCAAGACTAGATACTTATGAAAAACTTGAAAAAGAGCTTGATGAGATAATACTGCAGACAGCAGAAAGTAAGTTCTGTCACAAGTTGTTTTATCTGTAGGTGTTTGTGGCATTACGATTACTTTTTTCTCATGACTTGGAAAGCATTACAGTGCCTGTCATTCTTCTTCATTGTGCCTGACAAGTAAAAGACAGTAATTATTTTGATAGGAAATATTAATGGCAGGCTTCTAAGTGTACCTGTAAATATGTATCAAACATCCATATGTCTGAGTTTGTGCTTAATGAAAATCATCTCAGGATTCAGTCATTTCTCTTGTCCTTATTCTAATTATCCATTATCATTAGCTACACTCTTTAGGATTCTTCTGTTATTTTAGTACATTTTAAATGTCAGGAAGCCCTCTTTGTTGACAGGCAAATACAGGTTTTATATTTCAGTACAGTGATTAATGTGAATTTTTTAACTAATTGGAAGGAGGAAAAAACCTCTTCCTTCTGTTGAATTAATAATAATTAGACATTAAGTACTTGCTTGTGGCATCTCAGTCTGTTCCAAGTACTAAACCATGGATTAATTTCATACCTGATTACTCTTGAAAATTTTTGTCTCTTATTTGCAAAAATTAAAATGTTCCCAAACACAGCAAAATCTGTGTAAAATCTCTGTTAATTTGGTTCTCAGCCTAAATCAATCAACAAAGCAATTAATTTCTAATTTGAAACTCTGACTCTAATCTTGAAATCTTCTAGCCAGTGTGTAGACAGAGTAGGATATTCTAAAATTTCAGACTAATTCAACTGTCATCTTCTCCTTTTCTCCTTCTTTCCTCCTTCAAAAAATAGTCACAATTTATAAAGTATAGAAGATTATTGCATAAGCTTTATATATAAACAGTAATGTCTAGCAAAGTGTGCATTACCAAGATGCAGTGATGTTAGTAACCAGACTGCACATGCTTTATTAATTTTATGCACTGCAGCCTGTACTTAGACTGGCCTGAGTACCCAAAGGTTCCAGTCTGACCATAAACATGTTTGCTGTATACACTTTGCTTCTGTTTTAGTCAGTAATACGTTTTTTTGAAGTGTGTGTATATATATATATACATATATATATATATATACACTTGCCTAAGGAGTATTTATGTGTTAACACAGAATTTTTGGACCTTACCTTCTTTTTCTCCAAGGAGAAGGTAGAGTTCAGAACACTGGTTTTTGTTTACACTGGTTTACATTTTCTTACGCATCTTGGGACAGCAGTTAATTTTTTTACCAAATCATTCTTAACTTCTTAAATATCTATTTTAATTACAATTTACATTCTATGCTGCAGAATGCTAAAGAAAGGAAAGTTTCCAAATGAACTGTTCTTTTAAAATATAGTTACTTTATTTTTTGATTTCCTTGGAGAAAAAAAAGAGTTATAGCTTAATATTATTTCAATATACTTTCTATTTAATACCGAACTTGCTATTTCAGTGTATTTGGTATAGAAAGTTAAGATTAATACTAGTTAAGTCTAGTGTCTTAGGGAAAACAGAAGGAAAAAAAAGGGTTTTTTTAAAAAAAACACTTTGAAGGAGAAGACAGATATACTTCCTCCTGTGTCACAAATTCTGCCCTGATAGTTAGATGTCATAAATAGGTAAAGGTAGAAAAATAACTGAAAGGAAATATAACTATTGTTCAAATCTAGTGTGTTATGGAAATACTTCAGTCCATCTTTTTTGGAATATAATTTAGACTGAAGTATTGTCTAGAAGATAGAGTTTTCTACAGACTTCAGTGATAATAAGGATTAGCCTTCATTCCTGTGGTCACCTCTTTATATTTAAATAGCATATAATGCTTTTTTCTTCATCCTGAGTCATGAAGCCTCTGCTGTTTTCCAGTATTTGGGGATGCCTGTGAGGGTTGGGTTCTCTGGACTCTTTTAATAAACTGTGTATTTATTTACACATCTGACATGGCTTTTTTCATATAATATATAAATTTTATGTATATATATACATATATATATATATATATATATATACACACACACACACACACACATATATATATATATATGCACTTTTTTTTCCCTTTCGAAAATATGCATGTGGAAGAAATCTCTGAATTTTTACTGTTACTCCCTGATTGTTATGCCTCAC
>VZRH01003888.1:1338467-1392971 GCA_013397555.1 Urocynchramus pylzowi
TGTGTGTGTGTGTGTATACACACACACACATACACACACACACACACACATATATATATATATATATGCACTTTTTTTTCCCTTTGGAAAATATGCATGTGGAAGAAATCTCTGAATTTTTACTGTTACTCCCTGATTGTTATGCCTCACGTTATTAATATTGAAATGACATGAAACAGCCTATTCAGGAAGCTATCAAGAATTTATATAGCCACTTCTTACAGTGTCTAAGAGGTTTCCAGATGAATAACAGTAGTAAATTTCCTTGGCATTTGTCTATTCTTCCTTTTCAGGGTACAATTTTCGCATTAGGGTATTTTTGTTGTAGACCAGTTGTTTGATTTTTCTTGTTTCCATTGCTTAGTATCTTTCTAAGGAAAAGATTGAACCTATCTATATCCTCACAATGGCACATCCTTTCTGAGTAGCATAAGAAACTGTCACTAAGAAGAGTCCCCTATCTTGTAAAATGTGTATTTTACACCACAAAGACAGGTGAAGAGCCTGGAGTGTTGTAAGAGAAGAGAAGCACACACTGATACAGAATATTATTTTGATACCTATAACATTTCCAATTTTGTGTTTGTCTTCCTCATGTGACATTTACTGGACACCAGAGACAGATCTGAATTTACAGGACAGGATCTTACTGATATTTTTCTGAGCCATTCAACACTGAATATGTAACCAAAAAGAAGGATATTAACAAAGGCAGGTTAAATTATTCTTTATGTTTTTCTGAACCAGAGGTGTTTACAACACCAAAGAATTCCCTGTCATATTTAAGACAGCTTTGAAGTGCTGGTGTCTTTGTAGTGCCACATTAGTAAACTTTTTCTGTCATACTTACTGACATTTCTATATTGTTTTTAATGTAACTAGATATGTGACTTACCACAGGTGCTCTTCTAGAGGCTTTCCTCTTTCTAAATGTGTTTTAAGAATCCTTGTTTAAAATAGCATTACAGGGGTATTAGACAAGTGAGAACAGAAGTTAAAGCATTTTGCAAGTTGTTGAGAAATGAAGGTATTTCTGATTTTGAGGCACTTGAGCATTAAGAAAGATGAGTCAGATAGGACTCACATCATTTCCTACATTTGTTTCTCCTGTTCCCAACTATTTGATTCATCAAAGCTTTGGTGTGGTGCCTGGGCTGGTGTTTACTTGTTCTCCCTCCTTCTCTCACATCCTTGCCGCTCCTATTTTTCTCATTGTGCCCCTTTACCCCTTCTCTTTGTCCCCCTTTCTCTGCCCCTTTCTGTTTCCCATATGCACTTTTTCTTTATTTTTTTTCCCCTGGCCCACTTTGTCTTACAGGAGAGCGGAAACCTGAATTCCAGAACTTGAAATATGAACATTGACATTTTAATCTTGCTGCTGTTGGGATTTCCTTTCAAAGCAATTATAATGTTTAAAACCCTTAGAAATGCATTTTCAGAAATCAATCACCTATGGGGGCAGAGATTATTTTTAATATTTCTATTTTGCATATACATAAGAATCCCTTTTTTGCCCTTCTCTGAAGAAATGGATGGCATTTGTTTTCATCAAGTGTGGTGAAATTTCTGATCACCACAGCCTTTCAAAAACCATGGTGAGCAGCTTCACTGTAACATCAGCTCCCTTTGCAACATCAGGTCAGATGTGTCCCTTCTGGCCCCATGGATTTGGTTATGTCCTGTCACCTTAAACACTCACAGATTTTATCTTCCTCTACCTTCTCATGTTTGCACTGAAAATTAATTCTTTAGATTAAAAACTTGAGCAACCTAACCTTGTGAATTATACAAGTAGCATGTATTTTGTGACCATACCAACAGTATGAATATTCAAGGCAACTGAACTATTTTCCTTTACTTTTTGTATTGCTTAAGTCTTATGTTAATAATTTTTATAAAAATAAAAAATGTTGTAAGTAATTAAAGTGTGGCACTAAATTTAATGCTAATAGTGAAAAAAACTGTTCCATTCAAGTCCAGAAGGTTGCAACAACTGAAAATTTAGCTTCTAGACAAATGTTTTTTGCATGTTTAGTTGTAAATAGAATTGCTTAGAAGTTTATAAGTCATGGCACTGTTCTTCAATAGCACCTTTCTGCATTTTTTTTCAGTGGAAGATGAAGTTGAAGCTGAAAGGGTTCTCTTCTCATATGGATATGGTGCTAATGTTCCCACAACAGCCAAAAGACGACTAAAGCAAAGGTAAAAAAAGAGTACCTCGTGAATTTACTGGTTCGAGATAAACTAAATGAAGATTATGTGCATTATGTTTTGTGTTAGAATCCAGCCAGTTTGATTAACATAAAGAGGTTTTTTTATGACTTAAGTATACAGGAATAGATTGAGGGCTAGGACCTGTTAATGTGGTTGATGCATATGAATGAGCATATTCATATTTTTCTTCACTGATACAGGATCTTATTCCACTTGCATTTTTTAGTTTGCTCTGGTTTGACCAATTTGAAAGTTTGATCAGTAGACTAAAATGATGCATAGGTGAAAAACATGCCTCTTGATCATAGTAATTTTGAACTAATAAATTTATATTATGCATTGTCTTTAAGAAATAATAGTGACATTTGAATGGCTCATTGTGAGCCTGTGTGTAGTGGCTATGAGTCACTTCTCCCACACAACTAACAATGGGGTAAAAGGAAATGACCTCAGGCTTGCCAGGGGAGATTTGAGTTGGACAATTTCTTCACAGAAGTGGTTTTCAAGCATTGGAATAGGCTGCCCAGGAAGGTGGTGGAGTCACCATCCCTGAGAGGTGAGGAGTGTGCAAAAAACCTCCATAACCCTGTTGCACATCTGATTTAGAAAACTGTATAGCACCATTTCCTAAAGCTTCAGTTTATTCCTCTTTTGTCAATAGTTTGGGCACTTTTCTGAGTTTCCACTTTGATTCTTCTTTTTCCTCACTTTATTAGATTGAGATTAGATTATTTACGTATATGAAAACTCTGTTAAATTTCCTTTGAATGCTGAATCTGATGATCAGGCCAGGATTTCAGATATGCTTGGAAGACACTTTCTGAGCTTAGAAGCGGCTCTATTGGAATGACTCATATACTCCACTTTTGTTCCAAAAAGCATTGACTAATAAACTGACTTAATCCTTCATAATAGTGTTGGAGACTTCATAGACTCTCTTTATCTTTCAGAATTAAAAAGATTAAAAAAGCCATAAAATACTGTGTATGGTTTACCTGCTGTTTTGGTTCAAGGAAAACTGCCAGGCAGATAATGTGTGTGATGCCTTTGGCTGCCAAAGTTTTTAAAAGCAAAGACTCTGACACCATCCTCTATTTAGCACCATTAAAGAAACACAGATAAATTTTTGCTCTCTAGGATTGCATAAGGAAAGACAATCTATTACAAATGTGAATAATCTTCTTTCTGGAGTCCACTACCTGCTCTTTAATCCCAGACATATGGGATCCTAAATGAAGAGCTCTTTTAAGTTCACATCATGCACTTCAGTCTCTGAAAGTTTGTACAAAACCGATCTTTTCAAGCCGTGTGGGGTCTATTCCTCTTTGCCCACTTGCCAGAAACAACTCTTTCATTACTTCAGATGTAGGCAATTGTACACCCATAGTACTAAATTAAGCATGCCTGGGAATGCTCTGAAGCATCAAGACCAAATGGCCTGTAGTAACCCATTGCCATAAAACAATTCTCAGTGTAGGTTAAGCTACATGTGAACAGCATATTGGCAGTGATTTGCTTGCCCATGCTGACTTCTCAGCTATGCCTAGGAACTGCTTGGGAAGTGTTAATGAGAGAATACCAGGATGATGTTGGTGGTTTGCTAACAAGGAATTATCACATTCTTGAGCACTACGTAATTTTCTAGTTTAGTTGGAATCAAATGTTTCCTTCATAAGATGTCTTTGCTCATCATCCTTTGTCTCTTTGCTTTCAATTCAAGCTAGTCAAAAAACATACTGAAAAGTATGCTTGAAAGGTGTACTTGTGTTATCCTTGAATATTTGCAAATTCAGGTGAAGTTCACTGAGTAGTTGTAGCTGGAAAAATTACAATGGGCTGCATTCCTAAATTTGCCATGGGAAGGTATCCAAGTTTTCTTACACTTACACTCTAATAGCTACTAGTCAAAGTGGTTCCTTTCTCTTTTGTACTAGATGAGATTAGTGCATGAAAGAATATGTTTATAACACAGATGACGAATATTAAGACTTCTGCCAAATCCAGAATTCTATTCCATTTTACTGAGGGAAGAGATGGAGGTTATGACTGGTCGAATTTTCGGATAAACTTTGTACACTCATCTAGATTTGTGCACCCTTAAGCCTGAGTTTCAAGTCAGTCACTCTGCTTTAGACCACTTACCCTCTCATAGATTCTGTATCATAGTCAGGAGCTGGTTGTGGGGTGACTCAAGAACCACCTGGATGCAGTCCTGCACAACGTGCTCTGGAGGTTGGACCAGATGACCACTGTGGTCCCTTCCAACCCATTCTGTGATTCGTAAGAGTTTGGAAGATGAGGTCAGATGTCTGCTAGTAGGCTCTGCAGTGCATGTTGAATCTTCCCTTTGCTGCCCATGGACCTGTGCTCTTGAATGGATAATAAACTCTTTGATTCTGGACATAAAACTTGCAAGAGGTTGAGGATCTAATTTTTTAACTAGGTTGTTTAAGTAGCTCAATAACTTTTCAAAGTTAACCTGTGACTCTACATAAGAGTTTAGTTCAAACAAAATTGGCAATAACATTTAATTATTTAGCATATTAAATGTCAGACAAAACAATTTTGCCTCTCTTTTGAAAGTGATAAACTACTACATTTTGCATTGTTTTACTGCAAAACATATATTAATGAGCATCTTCAAACAATTATTTGTTAGAATTAAAGTGAGTCTGTAAAGTTGCTAAAATGTAAATAATCATAATTAGATTAAGGATTTTGACAGTATTTCTACAGTTGTGTAGTATTGGACAAATTGTATATGTATAAAATATTACAATAGCATAACTGTGGAAATGGTATTTTAGTGTTGTTAAATTTTGTAATATTTTCACTGTTTTTCTAACTTTGACCATGCAGCATGTTTAACTATGTAGTTTATATATGTTATATTTAAGCACTGGTGAAAAATTAAGGCAATCAAGTCCTGAAGCATCAATGTGAGAATTTCTTTTGCCTATTTTGGAAAAAATTCAAGTTGAGCTTGCTTTTTACTGGCACAGTGTTCACTTGGCAAGAAGATTACTGCAGCTAGAAAAGCAAAACTCGTTGCTTGTGAAAGATCTGGAACATCAGAAGGAACAAGTAACACAGATTTCACAAGAGGTAAATCATTATTACACAAAAATTCAAATATGTAGAAACATTGCAGAACAGCTGTTCGTAAAACGAAATATTTTCTAAACAGTGTTTTTTATCTATTTGATGTTAAAAAACGGCCTCATAATTAACCAAAACTCCACGATAGAAGTTTTCAAAGAAGTTTATATTGTGTTTTGCAACTAATATTGAAAGGAGGATTACTTTACAGGCTAAACAAGAATGTGAGCCAGACAGACAACGTTTTGATTTCTGAACAGAAGGACAGCCAGCCAAGCTAGTTTGTTCTGTTTGATACATAATTGTTCAATGAATGTATCACTACTTCTTACACAGCTCTTCTGTTAAATCACTTTTGAAGATATTTAACAAACCTCAGCTTGAAATGTCCTAGAATTAGGACAAACTAATTTTTTAAGAAATCTTTAAATTGTCTTTTAATTTTTCTCATAGGAAAGAAAGGACAACTAGGTTTTCTATTGGGTGTTGCCACCATATGTAATTTGTGGGCTTACTATTTCAGGAATGTGGTTAATAGTTTGATTTTTAAAGCCACAGTAATTACAAAATAGAATTACTACACCCAACTACTTCACAGAGTGCAAATACTTGCATTTCTACATATTTTAAAATTACAATAATTTTATAAATTTTATATATATATTTTTATATAGATTATTTCATTGAAAGATAAATGAACAGTGAAGTTTGGGCATTTTTTAACCAATACTATAATTTGTTATGTATTCTTAGGTATATCATGATAATTTCTATTTGACTAAAACATATTCTGTCAGGTTCTTACTTGGAAGACATCAGGAAATTGGTGAATCCATTGTTAAGTTTGGTATTTTTCCATATCACTATTCTTTATCCTAAATTTTTCTGTGTTTCACTTCAATACATTCCTTACCCACAGTAGTTTTATACTTGCTTCACTGATGAAAGATTCAGTATCACTGACCTTAGTTCAAATTACTGCAACTTTCCACAGGAACATCTTCACCTCAATTTTATCCTGCCATTAAATTTTTGATCTTTTACCATATAATTACATAGATTAAATCACAATAAAATCCAATACAAAGTTGAACTTTTTTTTTTGTGTAAAGTTCTAAAACTTCTCTTTGCTGTCTTTACATGATTTTTACTCCCAGCTATTGTCTTTCTTGATTTTTTTTATATAAGAACAAACCAGAGATCCTGTAGACTACAGCATGCTTAAGTAGCCCATTATTATTCTTTCAACTGACAGTTTGTTCAGTCATCTAGATGAAGCATGGATAAAAGCTGATGCAAAAGTGATTTTATCAGCTTTTGGTTTGAACTTGGCTCAAATACTGCTACTTAAGTGCAGTATTTATGATACAACCTTTTCAGATTTTTAAAGGAGGGAGGAAAAGACCATAGTAAGTCAATAAGACTATAAACAGAGGCGTTGCCTTTACTTTTTTTTTTAATCAATGGAAGCTGTTACATTAAAACCCTTGAAAATGCAGATTAGAGAAGTGTAGAGAGTGGTACCATTATTGCAGTGAAAATAGCACACAATTAGAACAGAAAAGTGTGAAGATAATGTACTAGTAACCAATTTGAAGGTAGTATGTTTCCTTTTTTTTGTATGTAATAAAAAGTTTGGAGTTTATATTAATATGCAATTGGTAAAAACCAATAATACCCAATAATAATTCAGTAATAATCAAGTAATTGTGCTTTATGATTTAAAAAATTTATGGTAGTTATACCTTTTTTTTGCAGCTTGACAGAGCAAATTCTTTGTTGAACCAAGCACAACAGCCATACAAATACCTCATTGAAACTGTACAACAGAGAGATTCTCAAATAAGTCTACAGAAAGAACATATTGCACAACTTGAAAAAGATTTCAGGTAATTAAAATCACTGATTCTTGTTTCACTTTCTCTTAAACTGAAGGTAAAATCACTTATATTTTTATCATTAAAAAAAAATTGTGCTATTGTCCACAAAGTTGAGATGTTAACACTCCATCACTGACCAACTGCAGTCTTTGTGCTGGAACTGTAGCACTTGTTATTTCTCTCACAATGTCAGAAAAGGATACTTTGGTTTTGGAAAAGTAGCTGTGACAGGTTTAAAGTGAGCTTGGAGTTGAGAAGAGTTCTCATGAAGTAGAGAAGAGTTCAGAAAAGTAAAAGGAAGGAATGACACACCAGTTGTACAACAGTAAAAATAGAAAAAAGTCAGAGAAGATTTTTAATAGAGTAGTCCACCAGTAAAGGGTATTTCAGCCAAAATTAGAGCATATGCTCTTGTGGAGACTCTGATTTGCTGCTGTATCCATCTGTCAGAGCTCTCTAACCACTAAGCAACTTCCCTAACATCTGATTCCCAGGTGAGCTGTTACAAAATAATAGGTCCCTTGATTTTCAAGGAAGTTGATAGCCGAGTCGTACTGCTCTACAGGAGAATTAGCATTTTAAGTATTAGGTGTTTATGTGGTGTCTTGGTTTAGGAAAAGCAAACAGTGATGATTAGGAGACATTAATGTGATTCTGTTATGAAGCAATTACTTGAAAAATACAGGGTTTTCCACTAATCTACTGAAGCAATTAAAATAAAACAGGGTTCACCCTAGCTAATACTTATTCTTCTATACTGTCATACATATGTATCTACTCAGTGTTTTGATGGTTTGGGATGGTATTTGTTATCCCTTGAGGAATACCTTAAAATGCTTATTATCCAAGCAAATCTATATATGAATTAAGTTTATAAATAAACTGAAATATTCATTCATAGTTCCTGACAAGATATTTTTCACTGAGCTTAATTTTGATTGAATAAGAACAGATCTTTTTTTAATTCCAGAATCAAGTGTTTTTAATATTTTCCTAGACTTGTTACATTATAAGAAACATGTCAAAGATAAATTATATTTTTCCAGAAAATGAAAAATCACAGTGTTCTCTAGATACAGTGTCTTACTTTCCATTTGTGAAAAGTACCAAAGAATTGGTCACAAATTTTTAGATTGTGGTAGTAATAATGGAATGGTTTTGTTATTTTCAAAGTAGTCAAAAAGTCTCTCAAAAAGAAGAAAGAAAGGGAGTAAATAGGTGAGGTCATTTCTGAACATGTATGTTTCATGCTTTAAAATCTAAAAGAACTTAAATGTGTTATTAACATTGATTTTCTTGAGTTAAATGGCTCATTTATCATTGCAAATAATCTGTATCCTTAGATATTCTTCTTAAATTTACCCTACAAATTAAGGTACCTGAATTAGAGACTTAGGTCAACTTTCCTTAATAGTTCATGGAGGAAGTGACATCTCCAAAAAGTAATTCAGATTTTGGGTGGAGTGAGTTATTTCCTAGAGATGCCTATTATTCTCCATTAACTGTAAAGAAATTTTTTTTTTCATCTTAAAGGGCCTCAGGTTAAGAAAGAAAATGGATCTGCCCCACAGTGTGAGTATTCATGGTAAACATACCAGCAGTACTCCACTGTGGGGAGCTGGGGTGTGCTCACCATTAGTCTGTGTTTCTCTAAATGAAAGTGTGGCCTGACAAAAAAAATATTATAGCAAAAAAAAAAAGTAACACTTATTTTACACATCAAATATTTTGGTAATATTTTTTTCCCTGTAGTTTCCAGTATTCTTTGTAAACTGAAAATAGCTTTTACTCCACTGTCACTTGTTTGCCTAGTTTCATAGGCCAGAGAAATTCTTGGGAACAGCCTAATGTCATAGGGCTTTTGGTGCATATTAATAGTCCCTAATTTTGTTCTTCATAACTCCACATTTAAAACAAAGGTCCTAAATTGTTAGCTGGTATTCCCTGGCACACATGTGAAATGGTAATCTGGGATAAAACTTAAAATGTTGGTCCTTTGCTTTCCAATAAGTGAGAGGAATGTTAGAGGTAGGGATTCTTACCAGAGAACCATTACATTCAAGAAATTTTTTGTCACGAGGATAACCTTATGGAATCTGCTGATGACAGTTTTAAATTAAAATATCCTTTAGGTGATTTCAGATTACTGTCAGCTATTCCAGAACTGAATCAGAATGGGATTTAAGTAAATTAATTATAATCCCTACCAAATATATGCCAAGTGAAGCTCTGCTGGATCAAAAGATTTAGCCCACTATTCCTATCCCTCTTAGTTTATTAACAGCATTTTGTTGGTTTGTGCATGGAATATTTTTGAGAGGATGAGTTCAGAGAATTAATGCTCCTCAAGGAGAGCCTTAAATTCTGCAGATAATGTTGGTGCTATTAGAAAAGTATTAGTGAAAACATTAAACATGGTTTATGAAGCCTGGTTTCTCTGTATCTCAGAGCTGAGGGAAAGTTTTAATATTTGTAAAACCATTTCAAAATGAAGCTGTTCTTTAAACCATTACCTATGATTAATAGTTAATACTGCAGTTCTGCAGCAGCCTCTAAACTGAGGGTTTGCGCTACAGTTACACAAGGTACATTATTTTTTAAAATTTTAAGTACAATAATGCATTAGTTTTATTTCTAAACAGCAATTTCACAAGAACCAGCTAAAGGAAAAATAGTGCTTGAATTCATGATTTCAGACAGACCTTCAAAAATACTAGTGATTTTTCAGAAGTATATTTTTTTTAATCTCATATGTGAGTACCAGATTGGAGACAAATTAATGTAGTTTAGATATGCCTGCAGCCTGAGAATCAAGACTTAATTTATCCTTACAGCTGCTCCATGCTTGATCATAATTTTCCTTCCTTCTTATTTAGTGTGCAGATTCAGTGGTGGAGGGGTGCTCTTTTTGTGTTGTGTTTTTTATCTCATCTGTTCATCAAAAAAGAGCATTACATAAATCATGGATTCCCCAAGCAGAACAGTCACATCTATGTTATCAGTGCCAGTGTTCTCTATCACTTCCCACTTAACTTGAGTGTGGAGGGATCAGCAAGGACTTATTTGCAAGTGAATTTACTTTTTTAGTCTTAATCCATAATTGCCTCTTATACACAGTGATCATGGCCAATAGTCTTTTTATAACATACTCCTGGGGTGTTAAGGTTCCAGCAGATTTCCCAGGATGATTTCTTGCAACTTATAAATGTTTTGCAGCAACCTGGAGCACTTTGCATTTTCATGTCTATTGAGAAGTTTGTTGGTTGTACTAGATGCGAGTTTGATTCTGCAATGAAACAGAATGTTGTTCAACAGCAGATGTTGTTGAATCAGCACAAGAGGAAGACAAACACAAGGAAAGCTGTCTATGAGAGACATCTCATTTTGGATGTTCTTGGGCCATATCTTTATCAATTTTTTACAAAATGGCATAAATTCACTTATATAATGGTCCCTTAACAGGCAACAGATGTGTTCAGGATTCTTCACACTCATAATTCTATTCAAGTGTCATTTCTGACAGCTGTTATTTCTGCAAGAGGAATGGGAAAGGTTTCAGACATATGATTTTGATACAATATTTTTGACAAGTCCTGCAGACCCATCTAAGTCTCTTTCCAGCATGGTCTTCAAAGTTCACTTCAATTGGAGCAGCTTACCTGCCTTCATCCTTAAGAGTCACACCTTTAGAGCTCAGGCTATCTTTCAGAGCCTTCATATCAAAATATCTTCCTCACTTTGAAGGACTGTTCAAGTGGTGCTCAAGGTTGCCTGTGTCAGTAGCTGTCAGACTGAATCACAGAGTGGTTTGAATTGGAAGGAACCTTTAAAGATCATCTAGTTCTACCTTCCTGCCATGGGTAAGGACATCTTCCACTAGATCAGATTGCTCAAAGCACCATTCAACTTCTCACTGAAAGGAGAGAAACAATCAGAATACTTATCAGACAGAATTAAAGTAGTATATCCAGCAGACTTAGAGATACTTTGTTGGTTTGCTGAGAAGTGTGTCTGTTCTGGACATGTGGATCTTTAGCCATATTCATAAGAGCTGCAAGAGCTGTTGTGGTTGGGGTAAGTGCTTAGCTGGCTGCTGCCATTGCTGGGATTTCCATGAACAAGTTAGGGACCCACTGCCAGGTTATTAAAGGTGTGCTGATACCACTGCTGAGGTTCAAGTGTGAAGGCACAAGCATATTGCCACTCAAGGAGAAAGAGAGGTTGTTTAGGATAATGGAGGCTCTGTCAGGCATTGCCCACATACGGTGTTCACTCCCACTCTCATTCCCATCCCTTTAGGATTCTCCCAGGCAGGCCATGGGCTGTGCTAGCACTTGGCTCTGGGAGCAGAACAGAACTTGGCTCTGGGAGCAGAACACTTCGTGTGCTTTTGAACTGAGCCATGCACCTGCAGATATGTTTCGGATACAAAACCTTTGTCTTGAGTGACAGGGCATCTGCAGGATGCATTTATAGGTGGTCTGCATATCTCAAAATACTCTGTTAAGTAACTTTTTATTTATATTAGACCACATAGCACTCTCATTAATAAAAGTAAATAGTGATGGTTAATAACAGCAGTGCTGTGTGTGAGGATGACTCCTTGCTGCTATAAAGAAATCTCTCTAGCATACAGTTCTTTAGCCAGAAATGAAAACATCGCATTTAGCACTCCTTTTGAAAATAAATGCTTGTAACTGTGTCATGCTGTGGGAAAACAAATCTCTGAGTTTCATTCTTATGTATGTAGTGAAGTAATTGTAGTGTTAGTACATAATTTTCTGCTAAAAACATCTAGGTTTATAAATAACTGGAGATGTTAAAAGGACTTCATTCATAAAGGAAAGGTATTTATTTTAAATGCAGTTACTCAAATTTCTCAGTACCAATGGCTGGTTTTAAAAGAGGTTCACTTACGCAAAAGCAATACTCAAAAGCCTTAACTGTGTGGAAAATCCAGAAGCCATATAAGGATTTTGCTCACTAAGAAGCTTTGTACTGAAATGTTCCTTACCTAAACATTTTGGGTTCTCTAATTGCCATCCAAACATAAAGCTCGGCATAGAATGTTAGATGAATTTTTCCCATCAAAGAATGGGCAATGAGCTTTTTATGAGAACATTACCATTCAGTGAAATATGCACCACCTATTCCAATAGTACTGCAGCTTACCAGAGAAATGCTCCAAGCAAAATTTGTAGAAATATGTCCTTTTTTATACATTTTCTGACCTGTAATACAACTTTTTAAAAGTTGTTTGGGTTGGTTTTTTTTTTTTACAGTTTGAAAAAGTAATTTTAATTTGGACACTTTAAGCCTCCTGAAACATTCCAATTAAAATCATTAAGCAATACTCTCCTAAATCTGTTTAATAATCTGAGCTGTGGTTATTTAGCTGCACAATGAGAGATCACTGATTTGTCATGTATTCTCTCTTGCAAGGAACTTTTGTTTGTAAAACAACTTATACCCCCCTTTCTAACTATGTGACTTAAGAACAAAATTTGACCTAGACTAATAATTAAGTGCCTACTTTGAGCTATTCATCTGTAATTTGCAGACAAGGGATAGCTTCACTATATGGCTATGTTATAAATACAGTTATATGCACAAAACTTTTACATATACTGTTTGTATTTAGTTTTTTTTCAGTGGTAATACTGTATCTGAATATAAAATGCAAAAAAAATAAGAAAAAAAATTGAATTATTCAACTTCATGCTGTAAGGGCAAATTAAGAGAAAGGCACAATCCATTTCTTACAGCATCTGGAGTATACAGTTCACTGAAAAAGAAACATACTTTTTTTTTCAAACTGAGTAGAAGTAATAATAAAATCCAGTACTATATAAACCCCTGTTTATTTTGTGTGTCCAGCATAAATATATTATTCAGAATATCTAATTATAGAAGCTTCTGAACAGGACAGTAACTAATATATTTACTTAAGCATTAAAAATGGTTTAGTTGCCCAAATTGAAAAGAGTTTATGAGGCTGAAACTGGGAGATGTTAGTATCTATTCTCCAGGAAAATCATGTTACCTAAAAATGTCTTACATATGATATCCAGGCTACCATGGCTTTAGATCCTGAGTGAAGCAAGACAAAACAAGCCAGCGGTTGCTATGAGCAATGTGTATGCCTATGACAAGTGTATTTTAAGGTGAGCCTGCATTCCTGGTACCTGGATTCATACCTGGCTAGGCTTTAAAAGCATGATGGAATGAAACTAGATGTCTTCCCAGACAATTTGGTTTTTTCTGGAAAGCACAAAGAAAAAGCAGGAGCTGCACTGCTTTTCAGTTAGTTTTCTAACCTGGACTTTTCAGGCCACAGTTTTATATCTCACAACGGGCACCTTCTCCACATTCAGGATGAGACCATCAGTGATCAGCACTGTGGAACACATCATGGTCCCATTTTTTTAGATGAAAGTTATAGCCCTTGAGCTCTCGTGTTAGAAGCTGGTTTGCCTAGACTTAGAGATGGTGGTTTCAGAATCATAGCAAGACACTTGAGGCACTCCATCACCAAATGGAGCAGCTCATCCTTGCCTTCAGCTGTAGGTCTCCACTGTACGTGGCAAATCAAGTTATTTTGGTGATCCATGTGAAAGATAACCTTTAAAAAGACACCAGTGTCCATCCAGATCAGTGAAGGGACCTTCTTATGTGGTGACGAAGTGTCTAGTACCAGCAGAAAGAGCAGGTTACCAGGATGTGGCAAGGGAAGGATGATCCTTCAACAGTTCTCACTTAGGTCAGCTAAAAGGAATTGTAAAGTTGCTGTCTGATTTGTCACACTGCCAGTTAAAACTGGACTAGGTTAAAGTACTCTCCACGGGGAGTGTAAGGGAGGTTAAAGCTAGAATCTCTTTGCTGTTATCCAAGATGTTGGTTCAGAGCACTTTAAAACCAGAAACTGAAATGGTCAGTCTTCTTCCCAAGATAAAGGTATTTCTGTTTAACCTTGTCATATATTATCATTCTATCTGGTAACTGTTTTCTCACTCTGTTAAATGTGTATATGCCTCTTGCAGTATTCTTTCATGAGCACATGAATTATTCCCTTCTATCTGCAATGATGAAAAAGCACAAGTATTGCAAAACTACAAAATTCAAAGTCTGCACATGCTTTGGTAATTCTATATCAACATGTATGACAGAAAACACATGAAGCGCTACTGAATGATGTAGTAGTCTATGTCCTATATTTTACTATAAACAAAGAAAATTAGAACTACTCTACATAGATCACTTATGTCATATTATTTCAGAAGGTATAAGCAGTATAAGTAGAATAGGTTCCATTCTGTAGATGAAACTGAACCTCAAACATGAACTTCTGGTTCAGTCATGAGCACTAATGATTATGCTCATTCAGTACACTACTTAAGTCTTAGAGAAACTTGTATTATTGCTTCTCTAATAAGTTTTTGAGCCTCTAGAAGGATTAGCTTATGTTCTTAGGAAATACAGAAATCCAAGAAAAAGTGACATGTAAGTTACAACTTACATGTCACGAACCCAAGAAAATGAAGGTACAGCAATTTCATCGTGATTAAAAATGTGACAGAAATTAAAACTCTTGAAAATATTAAAATATTTTTATAGTTATTTAAAATGTTATTACTTTTCTTTTAAATAGTTGAAACAACTGAGCAATTTGGCTAAAGAATACATTTTTTCCTGAGAATTGATGAATGCCTAGAAGGAATTGACAGTCATAATTTACAATACAGAGCTTGTAAGGAACTGCCAGAAAATCTCTGGGGCAAAGGATGATGTTGCTTATTTGAAACGAGCGGATGATACTCAGCCAATTAAAGATTGATTTATATTTTTTTTTATAATTTCTGGATCAAATATTGGAAATATGAAATAATTTGTGTTTGCAACATATGTAATAGCTCCATATATAAAATTTTAATATATTTGCTTTTGAACTCCTGACCTGTTTGCAATATTACATATTTGCATTCCATATGCAGAATTGCATTTTTCATAGTACTTGATTTATGTTACAGTTTATACTGCACAAAGTATTTAGTTAAGTCATGTTAATGGCATATATAACATGTCTTCCAAGAAAATCTCTGTGGCTGTTTTAACATAATAGATTATATACTGGTATTATGCATGCATTAGTCTAAAATTTAATGTTAGAAACTGATGCTGGGGCTAAATAGGAAAATACATTTTATCATTATAGAACTGCTGCCTGGAATCACAATGTATATGCTAAACATTTCAAATGTTCATGTGCTATAACTATGAAGACAAAGAATGATTAAAGTTAAACTTTACGTTCTGCTATAATGGCATGCCTTCATGCTAAATCAGTTTTCATACTTGGTTCATAGGACAAGCTTGATCCCATACATTATCCTGGAATAAAAATATTAAAAATAACAAAAATACGGAGCTACACAGCTAAAGGGAGAAGAGTTGTATGTTTTTCTTCCTTGTATTTGCTATTTTCAGAATTCTAAATACAATAGTATAAAGAGTTCATACGTTGTGCTACTGCTAGTGACTAATACAACAAAGAAATCCACATTTTGATATGGAAGTGTAGGTATAAGGAGACTTACTTTGCTTATAAAATAATCTCATTTTGCCTAGAAGAAACCAAGAAATTATAATAGAAGATTCTAATCATTTAAATTACCCTTCAGAGATAAAAAAACAGGCATTTTATGAAGGCTTTGAATAGTTTTTCTGTTTGATTAAAATAAGATGTTGTATGTATATTTGGGCCCATTTATAAAAATTTCAGTGCTTGAATATACAGAAGGATCATTTGATACAATTACTTGAGCAGATTTTTATTGTTGCCAGTGTTTAGCTTTAGAAAATGCATGTTTCAGTCAGAACACAAGATTAAAAGAGATTATCTGTTGCTATTACTGCATTTCCTATCCTCTTTTTACCAGTCTTTTAAATAAAGAAAAGACAGCTTTGCTGCGTGTCAAGAATCAAATGGCAGCAGATTTGGAGAGACTTCTAAATGACCGTGAGGTAATCTTTCTCTTTTAGCATTACTACCATAAGTGTACTTTTTTGCTACTAGCCCTTAAACCATGGAGAAAAAATGGTTTATTTTGGTTCAATTTGTTGGGGTTTTCTTGTCTGTGTCGTTTTCAGCAACACAGGTGACCGTGTCTGTCAGGTACTGGGGAGGGTCTCAGTTGTACTCTCAGCTGTTCAATTCTCTCTGATGATTTATTGTCTCTGTTCTTTCTTTTCTTTTGCCTTGAATAGTGTTTGGCAATTGCAAGCATTTAACAAGAATCTAGATAAAGACAGTGAAATTGATACACATGCAGTCTGCAAGGTCTGCATGTGCTACATTATGCCTCTGTGCTCCCCAATCCTTGCAGCCAAACATTGGACCAAAGCACTGTTCAATTTATTTCCCATACACTCTTTAGAATCCCTTTTCAACTCCAAAATAGGGATTAGGGAGAGGAAACAAGAGGATAGTTATGCAGGTTTCCAAGAAGAGTCAGGATACTTTTTTGTGTACTTACCTGAGTTTCATCTGAGCAAGAGTCAGGGTGCTACTGGACTGGATTAGACTCCCAGATCTAAAAGTATGCAAAATTGTGCCATTTGGGGTACCCTAAAGGCTCTTGTCAAGATTTTTATCTGAACAATCTTAAGAGACTAATATGTCATGGCATAGAAGAGAAAATCTGCAGATTAAATGTCTGAAACAAAAGATGAAAATAAATGAAGTTTACTGCAGGAATCTGAGAATGTGAATAATACCACAGAATTTTCTGAAGCTAAAGAGTACTGAAGATATAAAACCAAAAGCTGACCTAAGCAGCTATTAAATCTTCTCCCAGAGCTGCTGAATGATTTGGCAAGGATTTGCAGAAAAAATACAACATTAACAAGTCAGGAATTATGAATATGAGGAAAACCAGTGCAAATTATAGATACAGAGTGATGGGACCTTGTTACCCACTTATCTGTTCAGAAAGTGGTCGTAGAGGCATATCAGTAGTTCTCTGACATCCTTCTTTTCTCCTACTAGTAAGAGAAAAGATGGAGAGATTCCTTTCAAGGAAGCTACAACTCCCCTAAATTATCCTATCAGAGATGGGATTATCACTCATTTTAAAACATTATTTTAATGGAAAACTGACTATTCACCTCCTGAAGTCTCATTCCACCTTCAAAATTGTTTTCCCTCATCTCCTTTTCATGCTATTCATCACATTCCCTTCTTAAATCAGTAAACCAAAATCCATGTCATTCATTGGTCCAAACTAGTTTGTTTCTCCCAAGCACTTAAAAATCTCCTTTTTGTTAGAACCAAAACAAAACATTTTCACTGGCAGCTGAGTCCAAGTGAGTCTCAACTTAAATGAAAACTACTAATTCTGTTTGCGGAGTTCCAAACCAAACTAATCTATGATTTAAACATTTCTAGATAGTTTATAAACTTTACCATTATATTCATGCTTTATCATATCCTTATATTAATGGTATGAAAAGTACTCTGAGGAAACATGATGTAATTGTATAAACTTGTAGTGTTTTTTCTAATATGATAGGCCCTTAGCCTAATTTCAAATCAATTTCTTTCAAAATTTACTGTTCCTACTCTTTCTTTCCCAACCAGGGGTGCTGCCAACTAGTTACACTCACAAAGCAATCACACTTGGGTGCCTAGTTTTAGTAGTGTCATATCAATGAGCATGCATTGCAGCTGATTAAAAGCAGTAGAAAGTAATAAAAGAAAAATTTTGCCATGTTTTCTAAGAAAAGTGTAATATTTCCAACTTAAAGCTATGCAATATCTTTTACATCCAAACTACATTAGCCCCTGTAAGTACCCTCATAAACTATTCCTGATATGCAGCAGTTTGCTTCTTTGTGTCATTTCACCATTCCAAATTTTAAACTGTGCCAAATGATCAAGGAAGGCTGGCAGAGGAAGGCTTGATTGAAAAAGGAAAGCAAATACCTGAGTCTGAAACAGACTTCTTCGATGTTTCTCGTACCCTGAATGTTAAGAAATTGATCAAATATTTCCAAAATTAGTACTGTTTTCTGAAATTTCTTTTTACATCTGTTAAAAATAGGACATATTAATCATACTGGTTTTATCAAACAGTGATAAAACTGTTTGATAAAAGATACCTCTGCAGAAAAGAATATGAATAAAAAATATGAAAAAGAAACATTAGAAGTTGCATGTTTGAGGGAAGAAAACTATGAAATGCCAGTACAATGCACAAGAAAAATCTCCTGAGAAACAAAATATTAGCTAAAATTGTTTCAGGAAATTGTTTGAAAAGAAAAGGTAGCTTTTGTGTTTGTGTGTAAGTTTAACATTTGTCAATTCTGTTTATTCCTAATGCAGCCTTTCATTTTTTACTTCTAATGCAAACTTCTTCCAGTAGTTTTACACTTTATGAATTTCTCTAAAAGGCAATTATCACATGTATTGAAATTTTTGTACAGGATAGTGAGTTAGTCTTTGACTATATTTCTTTGCCATTTTAATAAAATATTTAAATTTTAGCAATAACAGTAAAGCAATTTAAATTTTAACAGTAACAGTAAAGCAATAACATCACAATTTTCCAGTAATTATCCTTGCTGACAGAAATAAAGAATAAAAATTTTCTGACTTTGGGTTAGTAAAGAGTTAACTGTATTTAAACAGATTGCAATTTAAAATAAAACTGACAGGCAGCCTGTAAATACAGATTCATACACTTTGGAAAAAAAATGAATTATGGGTTTATGTGTTTGGTACGTGCTATCATGTAACAGGGTTACTATCAGCCTTGTTCAGTCATTGCACATACTGAACTGTCATGTCTTGTTAGGAATTACCTTGTTGGCTCTCATGTTTGCAAGTAGAAACATTAGAATTCTTGAATAGATATACCAAAGATACTCATAGTTAAGATAAAATGAAGTTTAGGTATGTTAAAAGTAAGTGCTAAAAGTACAAGCAAAATGCCAAAACAATGTTAATGCTGTCTTCCAGCGACTTGATTCAATAGGTGTACAGTTTTGACTTAAGGTATTCCAGCTTGTGTGGTCTCAGACTGTATTAACTCTTTTTAATGGAATGTTAGAGTTTGAGGGGTTGGAAGATTTTTTTTCTTTTTATCTCTTTGAGATATCAGCTACATTCATAATGCTGCTTTGGAGACTATTATAGCATTTTACACACTTTTTAAATAAAGAACTTACATTCATGATTAATCTTCTCTTTTCACAAATTTTAATTTTAGAAGAAGAAAGTTGAAAGTTATACTTTGAATCTTGGAAGAATTTCTGTAGGATTCTTACATGAGCTCTTTTATTACAGGAAAAAATTACACTAAATGTTAATGTCATAAAATAGTTCATTATTTCAAATTATATAGACATCTAATTTGATGATGAATCTTATATTTTGCTGTGGGACATCAAAGTGAAAAATAGTTATTTGATTATGTAAAGCCTTAAAAGCCTTCTGTCCACCCATGAAGGAGAAAAAAGGAAGCTTGGGGTTTTATTCAGACTATGTTCTTGGCCCAAATTCTGAATTGTTTCTTGGCCTGCTGCTTCCTTTTTTTTTGTCTGAATTAATTAGTAAACGAATGTGGAAAACATTTTAATCTAGTTTTTCATTTAGGTCACTGAGAATCAGCTGGTAAGATAAAATTTCTTGTGTTCTTCATGTGGTTAAATGGAAACTTTCCTATTAGAGGGAGTTCAATGACATTATCGTGAATGAGCAATATCTAGGATGATGTTGAGATCATGTTGGAGGTTCACAATAAAGCCTTCCCACTGCCCCTTGCCTTCTCTGAGCTCTCAGAAGGGTCTGGGGTGCATAGTATTCTGATGCCATTTGTATACCCCTTAGTGCAAGACAGCAAGTTCATACAGCCAGATTTTTCAGTTGATTTTAGAATAAGATATTTTCTATGGTTTGTCAGGGTATTATTATTAATTTGTTTTTCTAGATCCATCAGAAAAGCATAAAACATTGTTTGGAGGAACAATGGAGTCTCCCATTAATAATCTTCCAGTAAATAGTGTGGGGTTTTTTAAAAGGATATTTCAGATCTCCAGATTAATTTTTTTTTGCATTATTACTTGTAGTCTCCGTTCTCATTTTAATCAGCTGAACTTAACACTGTTGACACTCTTAACTTGAATAACTAAGCCACACCAACACCAACTTGTAGTTCTGATTCTTCCCACTAACTAATTAACTGCATGACCTGGCCTCATCTTTGGAACTTATTGTCCACATGTCTTTGTATAGTCAGGGAAGAACAAGTAAGAAAGATCTTTATTCAAATAATAAATCCAGATGAAATATACATCATGCTTGAGTTGACCCAATAGCTATAACATTACCTTACCCATTTGCTCCTGATTCTCCTTCTCTCTCCTCCTGTTTCACCAGCTCTGACACACTTCTAATCTGCAGTAGGACCATTCAAATCACTAAACAGAAACATAGCCTGGCCAAAAAAAAACCCTACAAAAGTGTATTGCTTTATATTAAGTTAGCAATTTGAATGATCTTTGGAAAGAGTCCAGCAAAGAAAAAAACAAGTAAAATATATATATGTCAATATAACTTACCTGTGATAAAGAGGGCATTTTGTGTCCAAAACTGTATAGAACACCAGCTTCTGTGCCATCCTTTATCTGTGTCCAAACATTATTCTTTTGGGCATATAACGGGCATCTACAACTTAAAGGCACTGAAAATGCAGTTCTCTGTTAAGTGCTACGGTTAAGTGGGATGAATCCACTAAATCTTTTTGGTGAAGCTCTTGATACATGATTCCATTTATCTAGTTTGTTGGTTTGGTTTTTTTTTTCTTTCCAACAGTCGGCCTTTTACTAAAAGAAATATTTACCGTGAGCTCTGTGATCCTGGCAATTCCACTGCCTTTCATGCTTGATGCAGTTGTTAGTATTTTGTAACTTCAGAAGTGCAATTCTAGACTTTATCCATTGGCTTTCAAACTTCAGATGAAAACTTGGAAGGGCAGTCTGTCAGCACTCAGATGTTTGGCAAGAAGTTTTAGTAATAATTTCCTGAGGTTACATTTAATAGGTTATAAATTTGCTATGCTTTGATGTATAGCATTGTACTATTTCTGCAGAAATTTAAGATGCAGATGTGTCATAATAAAGAAAGCTAATAATGCTCAATTAAATCTATTTTAGCTTTTCCAATTCAAACAGTGTAGAAACTGAGTTCTAAAATCTTGAAAATTAACTAGCTGGGGTTTATATTTTTAATGTGCTGCTCATAATCCACTGGGTATTGGGGGAAAAAAAAAAAAGCAAGCAGAGCAAGTAGAATAAATGGAGTTCTTTTTTTTGTTTCAAATAGAAATACTGTAGGAGACCTTAAAACACCAAATGAGACAGTGGTGTAAGAGACACCAACAGAAGACTTTAATAGGTGTTCCTTGAAGCCCTAAGATCAGTTTCTGTTTGTATGAATACAAAGGACTTCATTTACACTATTTTTTCAACTGCTCAAAGTCACCAGTATGTGATGCAGTCTGGCAATACAGTAATTTTTAACCTAAAAAAGTAAAATGAATACTATGAAATCATTGCCATAAGAAATAGAAGGGTAACATTTATGACATAAATGCTGCAAATTCAGGCTGCTTACAATAACCGTTAATTTCCTGCAATGCAATTGTTTATGCAGACATGATTCTTTATCAGCCCATGAATATTATACACCAGGTAAGAAGATAGACAACCTGCTGATATTTTGTCTGCTTTTCACATCTGTGCACTCACCCTACATTAGCAGCTGTGCATACAAGTGGTAGAATGTAAACTTGCTGAACTAGTCACCTGCCTTATTGACACATTCATGTGTTACTGTGCCAAAGCTCTTCAAGTGAAGATAGCAACCAGAAACCAGGCTCTGGCTGTCTGCTAGGGGACAAAGTAGAAAACATGTAGTAGTAGTTTAAATAAACCTGGTTGATATCAATCAGTTAAATGGCTACAGACACATGGAGTTTGATTGCTATTTGTTTACTTAAATCCATTTCGCTTATGTCAGGAAATCGTTGTGTCACTCAAATTGAGTGTTAAATCTGTCTAAATATGTGTACCTGAATTGGTAGGAATCTTCAACTAGATCAGTTTCAAATTTATTTCGTTTAACCATTGCAAGCTCTTATTCTGTTTAAAATGTATTAAAGAATAAAAAATTCTTAGTGAGCTGGTTAGTTTTGCTGAAAATAGTCTACCAGGTTAATATTAAAATGCTAATTACCTTTCATATTGGCAGGTGAGGAGCATTCCACATGTGATGTGTAACTCACCATTTATGAGTAAACCTAATGCTTTTCCTTTAAAACCATGTTACTCTTTCCCCTTCTCAGGTTTTCACAGTTTCTTATCAATCTGTCAAAATAACACTATTATTAACTGAATATTTCTGTGGCCTTCACCACTGTAGCTGAACACCTGTCTCACAAATATTATACCCTCAAGTTGAGCAGAAGACTGTTACTATCCCTGTTTTGTAGAAGCAATAATTGAAATAAAAGAAATGGTGCTTTGTCTGAAACTCCCCCATTTGTGGAAGAGGTTAAGAGTTCATGTGTCCTAATGCAGTATCTTACTCACAGCCATTTTTTGTTTCTTACATGTCTCAATTCAAAAGCCTGAAAAGAAAATCTCCTTAGTGTTTATTTTTCCTAACTAGACACAAATTAACTCTTTTCTCGAGGTCATCTTCTTATATAGGAACAGATTGCATTTTGGAAGCAGTTGCACAAACGATTACGTTTTTTCTTCGTATCATTTTGGGAATTTACATTCATTTTTTAATCAATGTCTCCTGAAAAAGGCCACTTTCCAACGTCCTGCCAGTCTCTTAAAGATTAAATCTTAAAAACTTAAAATTTAAATTTAAAAAAGCTGTTATTTAATCTGTAGGATGGATATTTTGTATTTTTTATATAATATTTTCTGGGGAAAGAAAAAAAGATAAACTTCACAACAGGCCTATAGGTCTTATGTGAGTGAGATTAAAGGTCTACCTTATTTTGTCCTAAGAAACAGAGAATGTGGTGGGATGCAAAAAAAGGAGATAAGCATAGGGCAATATTGTATAGCATAAGTTAAGAACAGAAAATTGTTATTTCATTATCTTTAAAATGTAAAATTCTGACTTATTTTTTAGTTTTTGATAAATGGTTGCCAAATGCATTTTCTAAGTGTGTTTAAGATTGGAGAGAGTCCACGTGATCAAGAAGAGAAACAGTTACTGATTAGTCATATTAGGATATGCATAGTTTGTGAGGGGCTCTAAGCATTTTTTTCAGAGCATCTATAAATTATCAGGCTAAGGTTTCCAAGGATTTAGATAAATGCTTATGAATGTTAGATTTGAAACACGGCCACGTTAGTTTCCGAATTCCATGACATTGTTCCAAAATTTTAATGTTCACAGTGTTTGAGAATCCAGTAGTCTCTGTTCTTGCATTCATCTTATATCAGTATCCTGCGCAAAATCCTGGTACTTCTCAATAGTTATCCTGGGCTTTTGCCCACAAGAGTGAAAGAAAAGTCAGACATTTTTATTCTTTTTTCCCTCTTTCATGGAAATGCAAAGTGTCCTGAAGTATCTCTGCTTTACCTTACTTTGACCATTCCACTCTATATTACCAGGTTTGTCCTTCTTACTTTTGTATTGCCTTTGGGAACTACCTGTCACTGCTAAATTCTCTGTGCCCAGATTTTAATTCCATCTCAGCAATGACCTTGAGAATTCCAGATGAGTTTTCAGCATTTCATTATTAGTCATACTTTAAAGTCTGGCTAATACTATCCTTAGCTGTAATTAAGTTATGCTGAAGAAGATTGACTAGGAATAACCTAGGACAGAAAGCCAATATGTTGGATTTAAGAACCTGGAGAGTAGCAACAGCTGCCATCTGCAAAAAAACAGAGGTGGAGAGAAGTTCAGACGCTCATAAAAAGCTTTGGAGTCATAAGGGGGAGGGCAGTACGTGTTTAATCAGGGATGGAAGCTTAGTGGATAAAAGGAGAAAACTGCTTTGTTGGGGAGAGGGGAAGGAAGGGGTATCGGCAGGGGTTGGGAAGACACGAATGAAAAGATGTGATTGGTAACAGGTGCCTTCAAACAATCTCTATCTCTGCCTCTTCCCCCTCTTTTCTGTGAAAAAAGATTGTACACGATAATGTCAAAATTATTTGTGTTTCTAAAGTGAACGACTTCCTGCTCATCTATGTGCTGCAACTTGTTTTATATTTAAAAAAATGCTGATGTACAATGCTTAGCTCTCTTTTTAAATGTTAAGCCACAGAGTAATTATCATTTTTCTTATGCTACGTTTATGTTCCAAGATTCTAGTTTCTATTAATGTTCTGCATGTTTTCTAAGTAGATTACAGGAACATTTCTGCATCACAAGTAAGCCCCGGAGCTATTCTCAGCTTTAAGCTCGGAGAAACAAAGTGACATTTACATAGCTAAACGAGTGTAGAGAAGCTTCTGGCTCATTTTTTACAAAGAAAAATATGCTCCTAAGCAGTACTTCTCATCTTTTTGTTATCTATTTTGTTCCTGTCAAGCTTTAATAAAAATTGAATTCCGAATAGTACTGAATTTAGGAAGAGGAAGGACTTAACAGCATTGATTCTTTTCTTTGAGCTGTATTATTCAGAATGTGTTGCTATTATTCATATATTCTTGAAAGAATTTTCTTTCTATTCACAGTGGTATACAGTAAGCAGTTGTATACTAAATAGGAGGTTTCATAGGTGAAATGAAACATATATATGGATTATGGGATGGAATTGGCATATGTATTTTAAATGATATGGTTTTGAGAGAGCTAGAATCAATTAAAGGGATAAACTTTTAAACAAGAAATTGTTAATTGTTGATTAATCTGAAACTGTTCAGATTTTCTCAACATGTATCCCATGTTATATTCTTTTTTTCCTGGATTGGCTCATTCTACTGCATATCCAGCTGTGTAAAAGTTTTACTTTTATACATTTCATGGTAGCATTTGACTATTACCAAGTGGAAAGTGAATTTAAATACTCTGTAAGAAATAGCAAAAACAGGGAGAATTAAACTAGAATATTACCATCTCAGAAAATACCGTAACTTCTACATAATGATGTATGAAAATAAGGCTGTTCTAATATATTAGCATGTTAGCATCCATTTCCTGTTAGATGAACTTACTCAAGAAAGCACATTTTTTTATTAAATGTTGAGTAAATGAATGTCACAATGGCTCAGATTAAAAAAAAAAGTATTTGGAGAATTAGTCCTAGTTACAATTACAAATATATTTCTGATCCACAAGACGAAAGTGAAAAAACTTTAACAATTTGACATGCTAGTTCTGAGTTATGAGACAAATTATTTCCTGTTTTTGTTAATAAGTTAGAAAGATTAAACTGTTAAAAACAAATTTAACACACAGCTGAAATAGGCAGAGATTTTTCTGTATCTGAAAAGACAGAAGCTGTACTCTGCAGTGACTGGGACATTTTATTGTTGCCACAGTTCTAATGTGTTCACCTTATAAAACTGGAAGCAGTTTGTAGAACCATATAGTCACAGATCTGTCATTTCATTTTAAGGTTTTTATATGCACTGGGATATAGAGAACTAGTGAATTAAGTGTAGTGCGGAGAAGTTATCAACATCCTGCATATGGTCTGGCATCTTTCCACCACCCAGTTATCAGCTTCATTTGTTTGATCAGGACATTTCATACTGTCTTCCAGTTTCCAGCTTTACAGTGTGTATCCATGTGCCTTAGAGGACCATATGTGCAATTCTCACACTGGAATTCTTGCTGACTTCTTGTATTTCCAGCACAGCTGCAATTAGGATGCAACTATGTCAAATACACTCTGCCTTCCTTGAAAGATTGAACAATGACTTGTGATGCTTTCTTGATTTCATAGGCAGTTGTTAAAATCTTCTTTGAGCTCTGTTATGGATGTAGATTCTACTCCTGATAGGCACAAGCTCAAGGAGTTCCACTGTTGAAGCTGAGTTTGCACCAGTTGTGCCACTGCTTCCTATCTGTCTGTAGTCTTAAATAAGGGAATGGGCTGACTGACCATTTGCTTCATTTTGCTGTCATGTCAAAATGGTGTTTCAGCAATGTCTTTCTCCTGTTTCACAACTTGTCATCGTTAACATTACTGTCCAGTGTTGTGAATTTGTGCTAATGGTGTTTGTCTTTTTTCCACTTCCAGCCAAAAAAGGGAACTGATAATTCATTCCAGGCTATAGCCTATCTTCTGCAGTATGTCTCTAGCAGAAATAAAACCCCTGAAAGACAGTTATAAAATAGTTCTTTGTGTGAATTGTCAGCACTTCTGAAGAGGAGACATTGTAGGTATTACTTTTGCTTGAGAATCTCATTCCTTGATAATGACACATATGTCTCCTTTCTCTAGTGCACTCCAAAGTTTGAGTACCATACTCGAAGTGCTGTATGCAAGTTTCTGCGTATATTGAAAAGGGGAATCAGGTTCTGTTTCAGTCATCTAGTCTGTTGTTGTGCAGAAATATGTTTATGCCAAGAATCCATACAGTGAGCTTTGTTTGTTTACCTGCATTTTAACTGGTGAATTCAGTGCTGTCAAAGAGTACTGCCAGTGTAAAGATCATCTGAGAAGTCACTTGTCAAGTGACAAAGTGGCAAAGATGGATCTTGCCTAATTAAAAAAATATATTGTGTTGGTATTTACACCTGAAAATCATCTAGGGATTTGCAGTCAGAAAAAGGAAACCAGTAGTATTATGGTGTGATTTACCATAATCTCATTTAAAATAAGCAAAATTAATATTACTTTTTAATTTCTCACCAATAGCAATATAAAGGGATCAGACAAGCTAGTTTGCCTAGCTTTAAATATTATTACTAAAGATATCTGAAGATGCATGTGAGGAAATCCAACCAAGTATTCAGTCGCATGTTCCAAAGCCAGACTGCAGTCAGAGTTGTCACATGTTTCAAAGCCACATTGCAATCACAGTTCTCACAAAGATCCCTGTCTACCTTAGTATTAGCAATTAAATGACACAACTTTATTTTAATATACCTTTACTTTCACAAAAGTTACAGTAGAAGTCTAAGAGGGATCCAAGGAAGGAACTGCACAGGACTTTACAGAGGGCAATATCCTTAGTATTTTCTCTGCCATCACCTGAAATGCCCATTAAGCTTGATCCTAGTGAACACCTTGAGACAGTCAACTGTGAAGATGATTCCTTCTGAACCACCCTGCCCTGCCTTTTTCCTGATTAAGATAATTTTCCCTCAAGAAGGAGATACAGGAAATATATAACTTAATTTTTTTCTCTGAATCTTCTCTTGAACATTTGTATATTGAACATGAACTTTTAATTTTTCAGAGTCTGAGAAGTCATTCCAGAATATGCTCTTTACAGAACACTACCAAATGGGTATAACATTCTTAAATGCTGCTTTAAGTTTCTCAAATCAAGATTCTTTAACAAACCGGTAGCTTCAATTTCTGAACTTTGTTTTTCCCTGTGTAGACTTGTTTGAAGACTACAATAGCTGAATAACTAAGAGGAAACATGCATGTGAAGACAGATTGCACTGACTTGCCATGAACATGTTTTTCATGCCAGTATGGCTATCTTCCCTCACTTGTATGTTCTAATATATTTATTGGTTTTATTGTTAATGTTATTTTAGAAGTTAATGCAGTCATAATAGTCACCAGGCTGCTACATTCCAAGCTACTATTTGGCTTGCACATTGAGAAGAGTCCAGTCTCTGGTCTCAAGTTGTGGTGCACTAAAAGTCTTTTTGTGAAGCAGTTTTTTGTTCAATCCCTTCCATGCATGGGGGGTGTACAGTCAAACTCCAGACTGGATACATATTTTATTTTGAGTTATAGTTTAACCACATGGGGACCATATGGCAGTTAAACTGAAGAATACCAGCTTTCCAAAGGAGGTCCTGACCATACATGCTTTGCTTTCACAGTACAGGAGACTTAAGGATTGGGAGTGAGAATACACATCTAAAATCGTCATGTTAGTGCTTGACTCACAAATTTTGAAAGATCTTAACTTTTGATCAGCATCCTTGAGGGAGGAGACCTCTAGTTTTATACCTCTTTCATCTGATTTTTTCTGATTTGACATTGAAATTAGTTTTCTGTGCTATTCTTTTATGCTGTGTTCTTCTCTGGGAACACACTTGTCAGTCATCAAAATTCAGTGGTTCTGCCAGAACCTGATACATTTTATAGGGCAGAAATCTCTTGTTCAGCTTCCACAATACTAGTTCTCTGCTTCAAAATGGAGTTATAATCTAAGGTGAAGTTTGCAATTGTAAATTCTTAAATATATGCAATTGTAAATTGCATATAAAATTCCTAAATTCTATATGAAGAGCTAAAAGTAGAATGCCACTTGCCATATCAAGTTAGAATTTGGGAAATATGCCAAACCAGAAAACATATGAATTAATGGACAATGTCGAAAAGATTGCTGTCTGTCCTTTGTCTGTACCTTAATAAAGAGTCATAGAAAAGAGTCATTAGAGTCATTAAAGTTGGAAAAGACCTCTATGATCATTGAGTCCAACCTTTCTATCTCCTTCTCTGCTTGTATATTGGCACACAAAATTGTTTTTGCTATTTTTAACTAAGGTTGTTGGACATAACTTACCAAAAATAAATGGAAATGAGCAAGTAGTTTCTTCTGATACTATTTACAATGCAATACATGTTACCTTACTTCACCTCCTCCTACATCACTCCCAGTGTTCTCAGTCCATTCATTCTAATCAGTTTCTTTGAATTCCAATTCCTTTTCTAGATATGTATGCAGAATTTTCTAGTATTCTTTTATTGTTCAAGTAATCTTTACTAAATATGAATTAATATCCATTAAGTGGAATAGAGGATGTTAGATTGTCCTAAAGTATGAATCTCTATATGTTTTGGAAAACTTACCAAGTAGATAATCTGTGGTGTGAAAGCTTGTTCTAAAACACAGTTCCTTTTAAGAAAATAATTTGATACTTATAATCTGTGTGCAAGGGGAATTATGATTGCACACTGGCTATTCAGGATGAAAGTTGTTTTAGGCAAAGTAGAAGCCTGAGAAAAGTAAATGATAAGGAGAATGAGGTGAGAAATGGATTCAGCTTATCACAACTACATTTAGGTATCAAAACGAAGGTGTCTGTGGTGAGGTATCTTTCTGTGCTTTATAGTTAACAGCAGCCTAATCAGCAAGACTAATGTTACAACACCAGTAGTGTCCCACTTCTGAATGGAGTCACTTTACAAGCTATATTGTCTGTAATGGAAAATCAGATTCTTAGCTTCTGGTTAGATACTTATGTTTAGACACAGCAATTCAGGTGCTCTAAGTGCAAGTGAAATCCCACTTAATGTGTCACGTAGCTCATTACTTTGATTTTTGGGACTTGTGCTGGTACACAGAGCAACATCCTTAACAAAAATTCATCAGGTAGCTGTGGACAGACTTTCAAAATATTTAATAATATAGTCCTGATACTTGTTTGTATGGGTGACACTAATTGTATGTAAGCACTGTTTTTGTGCCAGCTGCACAGGTTACTTTTTTCCTTGTGTCAACCCACCGTTTTTTGCCAACTGTGTTGTTTTCCATGTATCTGCACTGCCACGTCCCCACAGAATGTTGCATAAGCGGTGAGTGGGTGCTTGTGTTCCTGTAGTTTGTGACAGTGAGACCAAAGGTGTAAAGCCAGCCCAGGGAGGAGCTGGGTGAATCCACTCAGAGGTGTTGGTACTCATAATCCTCCCAAGAAGGATTTCTGTCTGGCTGTCCAAAGCCAAAGCCCTCGGACCTGGAAGCCTCAATACAGTGACACATATCTTGCGTAGCATGGCTTGTATGTCCAGGAGCCAGCATGGCAAAGACCAAATACTTCCCCAGAGAAATTGGGAAATGCAGAGCTTTAGCAACACTGTTTTCTACAGTGCACTGGGTAACTGAAGGGAATATTGTAAGTAAACAATTTGCACAGCTCTGCCTGGACATAGAAACATGGACATGACACAGTAAAAAGCAGCAGAATTTTAATCATCCGTTTCTGTTCATATCTTCCTTTACTTAGCTTATCCTGAAACTAGTACATGTCCTTCTCCACAAAACATTGTTACCATCTCCTTTGAACCCTCTACCTACTTTCCCGGTCTTTCACAAGGTCTTGTTCCCACTGGAACAAGTTCACTTATTTCTGCTAAGTACCATCTCCAGAGCTGCTTTTTCCTTGCTGGCTTTCTAGACCAATTTGCTGGATTTTAGGATTGGAAAATAATACTCATAGAATCAAGGTAGCATGCCAGCATTAGCAGGTATTCATGACTGTTTGTTTGGAACTTAAAAGTGAAGGTAAGAATTAAGATTGTGTTCAGGAGCAGAGAAATCTAAGAGATGGTTAAAATTACTGCAATTCAAGACAGAGTTTTCTTTTCAATTTTTCTTTCGTTGAAAACAGCAAATCTCTTGCAAATACGTTGGGGCAATTTTCTTTTCTTGTTTAGCAGTACACATACCAGTAATTCTATTGGATTCCGTGTTTCTTGTGCTATTTATTTTGCCAAGTGTCATAAGGTCTTTTTTACTAAATGAGGAGGGGATTTAGAACAAATATTAAGACAACCTTCGCTAAATCCTCATGATAAATTTGGCTGTGATGTCAAAATAGCTTCTTCGTTGTGGACTAATTTTTCATCCCCACTCCCTTCATTCTTTCCTATAGCTTCACATTAGAGAATCCTCCTGTCACAAGGGAAGCTTGTGTGAGAGCTGATTCTCCAGAGCCTTTTCCAAGTCTGAAAACAGACAGTGCTGTCAAGTACAGGACTGATTCTATTATGTAGAGAAGACTTTAAACTGCCAAGTGGATATTGACACAAGAGAATTTGACCCTACACATACAAGTTTCAACTCTGTTTCTGAAATAAATCTGTGTGACATTTTTTGGGTTTTGCCGTGTTCAAACGTGCAACTATTTGGTCCACAGAATAACACAGTTTAAGTATAGGAACACTATTTGCTAATGTCAAAACATTGTTTATGTACAATTTAATCTCCTGTGATGGTGAATTTATTTGCTGTATACTTGCTTGAGTTATTTTCATCAAGAAATTCTGTCTATGTGTTGCTTTGGCAACATCTTTGCAGAGTTTACAACTTTGAAAAACATGTTGGCATCAGCTATGCAGTCCTTTTAAACAGCTGCTCTGCAGTCATGCTGTTTCAACATGCCACCACACATGGCTGAATTATGCAAATAGTTAATATTAAATGACTGAGATACAAGAACAATTTGTACACTCGATAAAGCTGGTCTGTGGAGTGTAACTTCCATTCATGTAACTGAGTTAGTGTTCGACAATTTAAAAGCTTCAGCATGTTTCTTTTGACTTTGTTTCTTGTATTAAAGGCAGCAGTGGACAAAGAGAAGGTATATGGCAGGAGTATTTTAAAAGGCTGAGGGGTTTTTTTTAACTCATTACTAATAATTCAGTGAAAATAGAATGTGCATCAATGTAATTTTTCAGCAGGTATTAAATAGGTAAGATTTAACAAATACTTGTCATTCAGCTATAAACACAAATTACCCTTTTCTGGTTGAGAGATGAGACAGAATGTTAATTATATATAAGGCTAATACAGTAACAGTTGCTTATTGAAGACAACACCATTTGCAAAAAGCAAGCAAACAAAAACATTAGTATTTTAAAACATGTAAAATCATCTCAAAATTTACATTGAAAGGCTTTTCTACCAATCTTGCTGTTCTAATTCTACAATAATGAATGCTCTAAATAACACTACTAATAGTAATAATAATAATTAATGCTTTACATTCTGTAACTTATTTTATAGTAATCATACTCATTACATGGGGGGGAGGGGGAATGTTGGGAGGTAGGTGTGGTGAAAGATGACAAAAGAAGATGTCCAGTTATAGTCAGAAAATGCTATGTTTTTTCCCTTATCACTACTGTACGCTTTGAGTAATCTGTTTTATTCGGACTTAAGTATTAAGGAAAGATTACATTTTAAATTCAAATTGTTTTCAAAGCAAACTACTAGGATATCCAAACAAAGGCTGCATTTCTATATGTTCTCTTTTTTTTTTTTCCGCAGTGGAACTTTCATTTTCAAAAAACTTCTTTTCCATTCTGATCATCTTTTTGCTGTACATCCTCTAAAGGTTCTTCATTGATTTTTTTTTTTTTAATCTGGATATAAAGAAATATTTATAGTGATGTATTTATAAAATTTCTGTGCAAGACCTAGTGCTCAAAAGTACAAGTTGTCACAGTCATTCAAATTAGATTTGTACACTCCCTCAGTCTGAAAAAATAAATGCAGAAGAATTCTTTTAAGTGGAATGGAAGTCTAAGTTAAAAGACATAATGTGCTTCTTACTACACAGTAAATGTTCTCTTTTACAGCCTTTAAGCAAGACAAAATTTGAGTTGTATAAATCCACTGTGCCTATTTTATTTTCTTACTTTGCTAGGGTTTAAGTAGAAATCTTATTAATTATAGCAAGTATATATTCTTTTTTACATTTACTGATTCATGTTTGGTGAATATAAATTTATTATTAACAAATAAATATTTATGGGCTCAAATGTAATTTAACCTAATAACATTGTTCTTTTGTGGTTTTATAGGAACTAGCCACAATGAAGCAGATTATTTTTACTCTACATGGTAAACGCTATGAACAAAATCTACCTCGGTCTCATATTGATGTAAAAAGTGCAACTGGAAAACAATCAATCCCTTTGGTAAAACTGCTGCCAGAACATGAAGAAGAAAATATATTTACACCTAAGCCAACGTTATTTGTAAGTACTATGATAAGAGTAAGTGCCAAAACTTCTGATGGTTCTCCTCACTTTTTAAAAAGAAAAATGTGGATTCATCCTTCAGGGAGATGTGTAATTAATTCAGCTCTTTATGGAAACAGTCAGTGTTGAGGAGAAAAATTAGAGCTTGTGATGTTTTTTAGCTATTTGGTTGCTTTCTATATCTTAAGTTCACAGCAAACCAGGTCTTTCTTCTTTTTTTTTTTTTAAATACCATTGTTGTATTACAATACTGAGTGGCTAGAAAGATTTTAATAGTTGTAGGGATTCACAGACCATGTATACTAATTTAAATCTACCATGATTGTGTGTAAGTGGAGTTTGTGCATATCTATATTGAGAAGCAGGAGTGAGGAAATAGGTGCATTTATGCATACTTAAATTGATGTATATTAATGTGAATGTGCATATGTATCTAAATATATGTAAAAAAATAGAACACCAGTATTGATATCACTTCTGTTGCTAAGGAAGCCTGATGTTATAAAACCAGTACAAAACCCTGTTTTGTTTCTTCAGAAACTAAAAGCTTGGATTTTAATAATTGAAGTTGCCCACTTCAGATTTAGTGCCTCTGGTATTGGAGAGTTTCATGAAAATGGTCTAGAAGTTTCTGACTATGACTGTGTCTGAACTGATAAGATTCAAGGCAGCCAAGTTGCAATGCTGAATCACAAAGCAAGTCACAACTCTTATTTACAGACTTCATGATGCTACCTTTCTCTGGGGTGAACTGGGTGTATCCACACTGCATAGCATATGTGGTGATTTATTCCAAAGAGAGCTCTTTTTTTCTTTTTTGTGTGTTTCCCTTATTTTGTCTTTTTACTTTTTTTCATGGTAGAGACTTTAACTTACACTGTCCTAAATGATATGAGGTTTGTAGTGTAGCACACCACGTACTGGGTGTTTAACACAAAAAGTAGGAAACAATTGCATCTCTGAGACATGATGTGAGGACATTGGGGGATTTTAGGAGTTCAAATTTTGCTTGAATAGCATTATTAGACTAAGCACAGGCTTATCCAATGCTGTTTCATCCATAGTCATTTTGGTAGTGCTAAATTATACTGCCCAAACTTTGGTTTTGATGGAGCTATTCAGTGATCTGAAACATAAGCAAACAGTTTGTGTAAATGATCTGGGTTTTCCTTGCATAATCTGTCCTGTCTTACTTAGGGTTATAGAAACTGTGTAGGAATCCAGAAAAACTGCATTTACCTTAAGAAATTGTAACCAATATCTCTATGAAAAACTCGAGCCTTTGCAGACTTAGGAGTAGGGAACTGAAAATGGGCAGATAGCACAGGTTTTCTTCATAGATAGGAAAAGAAACCAGTAGTCCTGTGAAAATCCTGCCAGTTTAGGTCAATTTCCAGAATTCTAAAGGCTTGCACAAATAGACCAGATTTGTTTTTGTAACTGAAGTTTTCAAAAATAATAAAGGAGATTTTTAAATTGAATGCTTTTTAAGTCTTGGAGGAAAGAATGAATAGAGAGCAGTCAGAAAAGGGAACTAGAAAGGAACAAGTTTAGGGACAACAGACTGAGACAGTGCTCAATAACTCAAGAGATTATATCCAACCCTGAAAGCAGAATAGTCCTTACCTTGTTCCACCTCCACTTGATTACTTTTATTTCTATTAAAACTTAAACTATTTTATTTTATACAAACCACCACTGAATTTGCCACAAGCAATCCTGACTGTGTAGCAGTAACCCATAGAATTATGAAGGCAAGGAAAAGTTGCTCACAGATAATTCTCTGCAATTAAAATACCTTGTATGGAGTTAGAAAACGACTGTATTCTTTTATGTTCAATTAAAGCTTTTTAAGAACTATATTTCTGCTTAAAGTGTTGGTCAGTTTTGGCACACCGAAGATCTCTTTTCTAAGATCCATTCCTTTCTTAGCTGGAAAACACAGATGATATTTCAAATGAAACCTATTTATGGCACAGTTGATGCTTGTTTTCATTGTGACAGGTATTTTTTTAAAAGTTATTTCATTTTCACCATATAATCTGCTTTTTATAACCTGGAAATTGGAAAGTTTTAATACTGGTATGTTGTAATAGTAATTTTAAATGTGTAGTTTTGGTTTTGATATTTGCATTTAAGCAAAGAATTCAACCTTGAATGACATAGGAAGAAGGGAGACTTGTGTAAATTGTTTAAATTGTGTAGATTGCATGTTTTTCTTCTGTTCACTGTCTCACAACTAAATGTTCTTTCTTTTACAGACAAATAAAGAGGTACCTGTGTGGTACAAGAAACTGAAGAAGAAAACATCAGCATAGCATTTTTCAAAAATTACTCAAAATAATCCTTTGGGAGCTTTTCTTTAAAGAAAGTTATTTTCACCATAGTGATGCTCATTTTACTGTAAAAGCAAACAACTGTTTTGGTTTTAACTGTTTCTTTTTTGACTGTCAAATAATCTTATGCTTCATAAAATAATTTCTAGATCTCACGTGAATAAAATGTGTGAAAATGATACATGCAATAATTTTGCTAACATTTATTTGAATTTTAAAAGATAAATAAACACTAGTGTGTTCTACAAGTTATAATCTGGGCAGTTAAATGATGTGTTATTCAGAGTGTTCAAATTAATGCATGTTTCAGCCTTTTTATATTGTTTTTCCTGGACCCTGTGTTTCATACCACATTCTTTGCAACTATTCTGGCTAGTGGAAATTTTCAAAATATACATGCATTAGTATTTCACTTTCTATGAAGGAAATTCATGTCAGCTGGAAACAAAATTTCTTACTGGCCTTGATTTGTAGTTCATTACTTGATGTCATTTGTGTAACCAAACAGGCATTAAAAATACTTTAAAGAAGCAATAAAATACATCTTAATTAACAGCACTGATACTTAATGGCCTAAACAGTAGTGCAGTTACATCAATGTAATAATAAAAATAGAAACATGATGGATGAGGACTGTAGTGTGTAATAGGGAAATAGGTAGCTTACTATATTTAATTGTATGAAAATAAACCCCAGAGTCCAAGAACCCATTCTACATGTTTATTCCACTCCACCATCTATTCTGACTATACAAAAGTTCTCTAATATTTCAAAGCATTCTTGACTGCATATGGTAGGTTTCTATTTATAATGTAAATATAGATCTTCTAAGTACTGCATACTGAAAATATTGCTCAGATTTCATTTAAGAAAAAGCTCCTTCTTTTTAGCGCCTTTTTCCTTGACAATATCTCTTAAATTGGTTATTTTTGCTAACCTGGGCATGAATAATTATTTACTATATAATACTGAGCTAGATCAAGTTATGATTCCCAGATACACTTTTCTTCATTTTCCAAACAGGTGAACCACAGTAATGCCTCCTCTGCTCCAATAAAGCTTCTGTTTCCTTTTTTTTTTCATTTTCTTGTTCTGAGAGACCAAGGTAAAAATGCTGGCAATTGCTAGCACCACAGGTTTAAAATTATCATTCTGTGAGTGAGGGAGGTCAAGTGTGTAGACAGAGGTGATAATCTTTTATTAGACTAACTGCTGTTCACTGGGGAAAAATTCACACAAACTTTTGGGGTCACAAGCCTTTAGTACAGTTATTTCTGAATAAAGTTTCCTGAAGTCTAGGTTTTATCTAACATATATTTTTATGTGACTAGAATGCTTAACTTTTATTTCCTATGAAACAGCTTCCATATGCAGATACTAATTTTGTAGATTGTAATAGATACTTTATATGATTCAGTCCCTACATGAACTTCCCATACTATTCTGTTTGTCTTTTATCAATGAATAATTAATAAATTGTATTATTTAGAAGGACTGTGAGCTATTTTAGGCCAGATACTAGTTGGAATCTTAAGTATTTCCAGTTTGTTTTCCTATGGTGTCTTTATAGACAAATTGGTGAGATACTGTAAGATGGGTGACACACCCACCTGAACAAAACACGATCAACAATGCCATGTCCTGCTGGAATAGTGTCATCCCTTGGCAAGTTCACAGGCAATACCAGATTTGAGGGAGTAGTCTATACACTGGAAAAAAAAGGTCTCCAAGGATCTCAGCAGGCTGAAAATTGGGTCAACAAGAAATGTATGAAGTTTAACAAAAGCAATTGCAGTCCCACATCCAGGATGCAATAACTCCATATGCCAATACTTCTGCAAAGCAGCTTGACAGAAACAGACCTGAAGGTCCCAGTGGACAGCAAATGGAATATGAGTCAGTTAAGGTGCCAGCCACATCCTAGGGGGTTATTACCAACAGGATAGGCAGCAGATGCAGGGAAGTCATCCTGCCCTTCTGTTTGGCACCTGGGAGGTCACATCTGGAGTCTTGTATCCAGTTTTGGGCTTGTTCAAGAAAGGCATTGACATATTGCAGTGAGTCCAGCAGAGGTGCACCAAGATGTTCAGGGGCTGAAGCACCTGATGTAGAAGGGGAGGTGGAAAGAACTGGACTTGTACAGCGTTAATATTAGAGGATTTACAGGAAGAACTTGTAGTCTCCACCTACCAAGAGGGATGGTGCAGAGACAAGAGAGCCTGACTGAGCTCAGAGATGCACAGCAATAGCGTAAGAGACAATGGACACCAGATGGAGCACTAGAAAACTCAATTAGCTATTATGAAAAATGCTTTTACTGTGAGAATGGTAAAATACTGAAACAGGTTGCCTAGAAAGGTGGTGGAATCTTCATCCTGGGAGATGTTCAGAACCCACCAAACTCCTGAGAAAACTGGTATTATTGGACCTGCCTTTGAGATGGACTAGATGACTGATTTTCAGAATTCCAATTAAATTACTCTGTGGTGTTATTCTTAAATAATCTGATATCAGATAGTGGCATTAATTTACTTTGTACCATCCAAAAGTCAAAATTCTGTTTAATTCTTCCATGGAAATGCAATACACAGGAACATTTTTACTCTTAGAGAGAAACTGTGCATTGTAAATTTATGTGTCCTCCAGGCAGCCTGATTTTCTAAGAAGGCTGACAGAAAATTAGGCTGATTTTGTGGTGAAATTTTATTGATATTTAAACAGTTCTTCATATGACAAAGTGACTTATTCTATCAAAGGGTTGTGGTTTTTAGGGTTTCTTTGTAATTATTAACAAGGTCCATCTTTAAATGTGCAAAAATAAAAGTAGTTTATTCGAATATACTGATAACACACAATGCTGTTGGCAAATTCTTGTAATACATGTGGTCCTTGTGTAAATCTCCTCAACGTGTTGGGTTTTTTTTAGTTGAAGACTGTATTTTTCCTGTGATTCTTCACTAAACTGCAAGGCTATAATTAATTATCAAGGAGGAGACCTTCTAAGCTTCTCATGAGAAAGCTAGAATGTCACTTAAATATAACTATTCAAACGTGAGATGCCCTACAGCAAAAATTAATGAAGCTTTTTGCTCTCCATGTAATGAAAAGGCTCAGTTGCAGTACCTGTACAGCACTTTTACTGATGTTCTTTCCCACAAACATAGTTGTCAAATGAATTATTCCAAAATTCTTCTTCATGGTCTTTGCAGTCTCCTATTGTCACAGGCCTTGTGTCAATGATGTGTGATTCAAAAATAATGAAGTAAAGAGAAATTTCAAAGGGTAGTCATGCATGTAAGCAACTTGTGACTGAAGTGCCCAACCCACATAATCATCTTCAGTTCCTCTTTTTCAAACCAAAGGGAGCAAAGCCAAAAAAATCTCTATCCGCTATTACATTTCTTGGTACATTAAGTAGGTGTTACTTAAGTGATAAGTTTCGTAAATACGTGGGTTGAACAGGAAAGAAAGAAAGACAAAGCTTTAGAACAGGTCAGGATTTTAGGGGTTCTTAAACACTGTAATTGCTTTCTCACCTTTCTGTCCCTTGTCTGAAGCCAAGAAGCTGTAGTGCATCAAGATAATCTCTTGTTTGAGGAAAAAATTGAAAACATAGTTGCTTTTTTAAATAAGGCCTACACTTTTAAGGCTTACTGCTGAATCCTGTGGTCATAATTCACTGGCACTGTAGTGTCTAAATATTTCCTGTACAAAGAAACAATATACCTTTTGGATTAATAGTCTTCATTCCCTTCAGGACTTTCTGTACAAAACAGCAATGAAACCTTTTAAAAGAGGAACATCTATGAATTCAGATATCAATTGAGAATTTGTCAGTATCACTGTGATACAATTTCCTACCTCTTACACATTAACTGTTATATTCTTTTTCAGTTACACAATTTTATGATACAGCAAAAGAAGAGGAACACTTAAACCTATTAAACCTCTGACATCTACAAGATGGTCAGGCAGAATTCTTTTACTCCTGGTAGGCATTCATTAACTTCCATGTCTTTGAAAGACGTGACTCAGAGAGCATGACATTGTAGAAACAAATTACTACCTTTTGAATAAGTATTTATGTTATTATGTATATGTGTCTCAATTAATTGTCAGTCTGTAGCACATTTACATGAAAACAGATTTATACACAACAGTTTGAGTCTGTAACATCCTGTCATCTTTCAGGGTTGTGCTTATTAGGGAGGTCTACTGAGGAAAGACCTCCCTAATTTCTCTCCCTGTTAACAAAAAATTTAATAGATCATATGGCAGACTTCTTACTGAGTCAAAGAAATGTATCCCTGGTATTTTCTTATACCAAAGAATATCGAGAATCTGTATTCATTCTCGACCTTTGAAAATGAAACAAGTATCTCTAGAAGATCAAGTTTTGCTTAGTGTCTTTGGGCAATATTATCCCCTTCTTAAATTCCTAGGATTGATTGGGAACTCTTGACCTTTAAAACACATACTTCCTCAGCTTCATTAAGGCAGTTACACTTGGAGTATTTCAGACTGAGGCTGGGCAGCAATCAGCAGCAGCAGAGGGTGCCAACTCTCGGGGGATGGCATCATGAGCGGAAATGGACAGCACTTAAAAATTGTGGGAGAGTGAGTGGCGAGAACTGCAGAAGCTTTTAGCAGCAGAAGGAATAGGTATGGCTCTTCATAGATGTTAGACCCTCTGTAGCTCTTTTAAGCCCTCTGCTGACAACACAAGAACCACAAACTTTCTTCCACAGCGGTCATTTTGTGGAGTTCCCTGAGTTTCTTTCCTCACTGATAAGTTTTCCATAACAGTAAATAGCTGTGGTTTTTGTTTCTTAGTTTTTCTTTTAGAGAGAGAAAGACTTCTTTTTCTCAGGACATTAGAACTAGGTTTAAAAAAATGGAGTATTTCAATCAGCTTACCCTTTAAAGGACAAAGGGGACAGAAACTCACAGCAAATTTCATCCTCTTGAAAGGAGCAAATGGCAGAAGTATTAAATGTAAGAAGTTAGGATTGATCATGGAAATTGCTTTTACTCAAAAACGTACATGTTTTCACAGAGTATGTGCCCTTTTTGAAGATACTACAGAAATAACCACAGTAAAAGAGAATGCCGCTTTGACTGTAGTAATAGAATCAACTTTGTTTGACCATGAATAATTGAAGTCTTTGTGTTAATGCTCCTTTTAAGGGAGTAGTGGATCAGTAAATGTAACTTAATTGCAGGAAAAGTCTTATGGATGGAATTTATGACTGTATTTCAATGAAAGTCTTTTCATTTTTCCTTTTGGTTCAATAGAAAAAGGATTACTTAGATTATTCAGTGTTGCAGCTGAAACTGTTAGCAATTCCCAGTGGTCCTGTTTTTCGTGATTTTAGAGATACATATTGTGGCATGCAAGACTTGCTTTCTTATGCAGTTCTTTAGAAGAATTTGTTTCTTTGTGCATTATTGTTAGGTAATGCTTGACTTCTGCAAGGGAATTTACATATGCAGTGTATATGTGGGTTTTAAACAGGGTTGTTACCTAAGTGCAGTGGTCTTTTTTAGAAAAAAGAGTTGAAAATATTCCCACTGAGTTCTCTCGAAGACCTTGAGAGCGGGTTGATTCTGTGCCCAAGCTTTCTCGTGCTCCCCATTGCCAGTACAGGGCCACAGATACAGGAGACCTGTCACTCTGTTTCACAGGACTGTGGTTTCCAAGCAGTGTAAACACAGATTCACACATTGTCATCCACAGCTACATGTAAGACGTTCACAAAAAAATCAATATCACTCATCATCTCCTTCGTGGTACTGCAGGAAGTCTAAGCAGGGGAAAAATACAATATTTTGTTGCAGCCTATTCACTTGCCACCTTTTCCTTCCTGGATAGCATATAAATAACATTTAGCAAGTCTCCATTTCTGGACATCGGAAAGGATGCTGCTTGCAAGTCCTGCAAGGATGGCTAACTTCATCAGACATGTTCTGTGTTCAGGTACTGACCAGACAGCTTCTAAAAGATCACTTCTTTCACATTAACCTTTGTTTGACTAATTTATTATTTAAATACTAAGTCCCCAGAATCCACTCAGTATTTATGAGTAAAAGAGTACGTGCCTGAAAGTAACAACAAGCAATAAAGGGACTAATATGTCAATGACTTGAGTCTTACTGAATTAGCACATTCCTTGTCATTTTGTGTCATTTCTTTCATTATTGCAGTAATTAACGTTGCAGAATTGCATTTGTGCCATTCAGCAGGGAATGGAGAACAATAACAGTGTTTACCAGCAGCAGGAGGGAGCTTACCTTTCTTTCTCAACCCCATAAAATCTCTGCAGGCTAATCTCAGTGCACAGCCAGGGTGCCCTCCTACACAATGGAGACTGTCTGAAACCTCCCTTAGGGAAACCTGAGTGAGCTGATTAGATCTCTTGTCCAAGAAAGCCAAATACCCAATCCTATGAAATATAGTGGTTTTTCATTCTGACGCACCATTCCACATCTGGGCAGGCTGAAACCTTTGTCAAATAGATTTACACCATGATAGTAATTCTGAGACAGCTGAGTGATTTAAAAACAAGTACAGAGTATTTTCAATCCATTAAGCTATGTGAAATTACAAAGAAACAAACTATGTAAAGTTCTTATATTTCCTGCTGCAGCAATATCAAGAAATTTTCATAATATGCTATTATTATTTTGTAGCTGTAAACTGAAATATTATATAAAAATACATATACATTTTTAACATTAAAAGTTAAATTATTTGTGTTTGATTATTTTTAATACAAAGCAAAATATTTTTCTGTGAACATCCATGTTTTCAGGTGCTTCTGGTAATGAGTTAGATTCCAATGAAGTATATTGAAATTAATTTTATTTTAAAATATATTACTCTACTTTATTATATCATCTTCATGGACTTGTCTGATCTACTGTACTGGCTCCAAGAATTGTCAGATTAATGACAGAAAGGTGCAAACTCCCAATGGGCCAACAGTGGACAGCACCACATTTACTTATTTAAATGACAGTCCTGATTTTCCTAAAAATATACAGTATCTATGAGAAGCAAGCTTCCAGATTCACTGGATGCTTCTGGAAACGGTTGCCTGATCCACCCTCTCAGCTTTGTTCGCTGTTATTCTTTCATGTAAGAGGTTTTCTGTGTTCTTACCAGTTCCATGTAATTTCTGAAAGCATAAAGATGTAACTATGTAACTATAAGGTTCTCCTGCTTGGATGCCCCCGAGCCATGGAGTTACCAAAAGCAGAGATAATGCTGGCATTCTCAGGAATCACCTTGTCTTGTCCTAGTCATGACACCTTGAAGTCCTACTCTGCACAGAGAGACAACAGCTCTAACATTGCTTCACTCTTACAAAATACCAGTTGTTGGGTTTGGAATAGGAGCAAGTGTGATCCTGAACACAGATTTATTGGAGCAAAATCTGGAACTCCATCTGATCAAACCTGGCAAGGCTATTGGCTTAACAACTTTATAGCTGTTATGCTGCTTCCATAGGAAACTGCATATGTACCATTTTCCTCAGGTGATGGATAGGATTTAATGTGTCCATCCCTGCTGAGTATTCACAGAAGTTCCCTTTGGGTAAGATGATAATAGGGGCATTTCTAAAGAAAGGAGTGACCTTCAGCTTTGGAAAGAAACTGTCGAGAAAACATTCAGCATTTCCAGTCCATTGGCTTGAGGCACCTTCTACAGACTGCATAAAGCTGCTCAGTACACTTACAGTACTGAACTTAATATACACCTCTTCCTTCTTCATTTTCTGATGTCTCCTTTAAAAATACCAGTTTTCTAATTTTTATTTGTCCCGTTCTTTAGCACCTGGCTTTGTGAAATAGTAAGAAACCTTTGGCAAATATTAGAAAGTATGAATACCGTGACTATTTGAACACTCAGCTTTGCCAAGCATTGAACTTTTCAGCTGTTATGTTGCCAGTTAGGTGCAATTAATCCAACAAAACAAATTAGGGCCATAGCATTTGATGGAGGGTGGATATTTTAAAAATACAATATTTTAATGTTCAACTAATTGTAGAGGGGAATTCCTTGAGTTGCATAATTCAGTGTGGCTTCTTTGGCTGTTTGGTTATTACTTACCTTTCTGTGAGCACTGTTTTCACTCCTGCATGCAGAGCAGAGGGAAGTGGACATTGCATCACCTTGTGTCTCAGTGTGATATTTTTGAGAAAACACTGACATGACACTAGTTTAATAGTACCACAATGTCCTTGGGATAAAGAACATAGAGCTGGTTTTGATATTCTTAAATTAGAAACCAGGAAAGTTTATTGCCACTGCTACATACTATAAATAACATCACCTGGATTGGAAGTGCTGCAATGGATCATTGCAAAATGCTTCTGTTGATAGAACACAGTGGACCAAGCTGGTCTAACCTACCATGATTAATTATCTCATAGGTGAATTTCACTATCTTCAATAGTTGTTTTAACATAAGATTTAAAACAGCTGTGATGGATGCAGATGGTATTGATGAAAGACAGTTTGTGCATCTGCAACCTGCTCTAATCACATGGACTGGCCTGTGAAGCAAAAGGAAGCCATGAACATGAAGCAAAAGGAAAAGAGGTGATTTCTTTGTCCCTTCCACTTTTACTTCTTTCATTTGTCAGTGAAGTCATATCTCAATGCATAACTTAAAATCTGAAAAACTCTAATACTGCATGACAAAACACTTTAAAACACATAGAATAAGATATTTATCCTGGTCCTGACTAAATTGTTTTAATACTAGTTTGTTTCTCCTGTGCACTAAAATGCAGATTTTTTTTTCCACATTACATGTAGTTATGTCGTATCTTACGGTGATTTGTACCCAATACCATGTGTCAGATTTATGAATCATAAGGCTCTACTCTTGAAGTGCACAGAAACAACGTTTCCTAATCACTAAAAGAAGCTTTGTATTTTGTTACTCTACAAAGTTATCAATATGCAATCTAGAGAGAAAGAAGCCTTGTTTTGTTAAAAGAGTGAATCAACTTTTCCTCTCCTTTATTGTATTTGTATCTTTCAGGCAGCAGAGGGATTAAGACATATTGTTAAAGTCTTGCCTCATCCCATTGCCCCATTACCTCCGAGTTCGTGCGTAAGCGGGCTCTGTAGCTTAACTAAGCACGTTGTGAACCGGTCAGGTCAATGCGTGTGAGATGAGCTGTACCTTCATCAACAGCAGTTTTCCATACCACAACACAACAGGCATATACCAAACTTCCATTAAGTCACCCAACAAGAATACTACTTACAGGTCAAATGTGAACATCCTAAAACTTTTTTTTTATCTAGAGCTGTTCTAGTTACAAAAAGAAAAATTAACTAAGCATCATTAAAATGGAGAAAGGTTTTTATATTGGTCTCTTGTTCAGAAAGCATTTCTTTTTTATTTATTTTCTTTTTAATAATTCAAAAAGCATTTTCAAAAACAAATGATGAAGAAAACTTTTAGAGAGATAGTAGTGGAAACTATCTAAGCTGGTTGTAACATATGATTGTAAATTAAATGTCTCATTTTGAAAAACAGTATCCTTTATTACCTAAATAAATTTGTGTCCTTATTCTAGGTGCAGAATAAAGCTGTATTGAATATTGTACAAAATATATTTTGTTTGCATGCTTTTCCAGGATGTAGAAAATAATCTGACACTTGAAGCTGAAGCTATGAGTACCAATATGTTAACAAAATATTTCATGTTTTTCACCCCAAAAAATTATTTATTTCTGTTAATCAGGTTCTAAATATTTTCAAAAAGGCAAGAAATAATGAGAGGGGGAAAGTAATGTGTTAACTAACTGTTTAACTATGTTGAATATTATTTACCATAATCTATTACTTAATATATGTCTGAGAAATTAAAAACATTCTAAAGGACTTTGAATGCATCTGCAGCTCCTGGGAATAGTATAGTTAGCAAAACTAGGGTAAGATATGTAATACTGTCCTATGTCATTGGATATTTCCTCTTCTGTAATATTTGATTTGACTTTTTTAATGGACATCTTATATGACTTATTTGAGAACAGGTATTTCTGTATGCCAGCATTCTGATGGACATATGTCACTTCTAAGTCTCTACTGTGAACAGACATTTGAGCCATCACCAATAGCCACTGTCATTTTTCACCTATCATCTTATTTCTAGATTGTTGCAGTGTTGGCAAATCTGTCATTTTCTGGCTATGCCCTACCTAGAGTAAATGAAGCTGAACAAACTGTGTGGAGGCAGTTGCTTCCTTGATGGAGTGAGTTTCTCGTGAGGCAAATGGAAACCTTGAAGGAGGATGCAGCTGTGCCTTTCCATTACACTACACAGTTAGAAATACAGACATTTCCTCATCCAGCAAGATGAATGTTGTCACCAATTCTGTAAGCCCCCAAGTGAACAGGACACAGGAGTCACGTGCAGCCACATTTTATCAAGGCTGATCAGCTTCCTCGTAGGGGAGGACTGAAGTCTCTGAGGTTGGCAGCCTTTGATTCATTCATCTTTCTTATTGGTCAGCTTGGCCACTAAACATAATAGATACTCTGATGAGTTTTCAGTTTCAGCAGTGAGTTCAGACACATTCTCTGATTTCTGGAGTTTTTATGATCACATTTTTAAACATTTTCATCACAAAATGTTAAGTGTGTACTGTAAATCCAGTTCTATGGAGTGATTGGGATGAAAAATCAAGCACACCTTTGTAAGTTTTCTTGGGAATCACCTTTCCAATTCTTGACTCACCCTTTTACTGCAGCCTGAGGTATGTTTTTGTAATCTCTACTTTACTGTTATCCCTCCTGACAAGTGACATCCAGTTAGCCAGCTCACTTATGGAAAGATGTTTCATGTGTCTTCACACATCAAGTGAGGTCAAACCTCACTTAGTCTTGGTGCAGATGCATAGAAAACCAATCAGTACTTGCTATTGACAGTTTTTTTAAAATTACTTGTTCGTTTCTAAACTTCTATTCAGAACATGTCAATTGAGTTACCAGGGTATTTTGAAAAATGCTAATGGTCACCTGAGTTATTACCCTTATTATTAAGAAAATGAGAATCCTGTGGTAATATTAGTATCCTCTGACTGACTGAAAATCCTGCTTTTGCTGCTGAAGCAGCTGTTTATGATTGCAGAAAGGCTGGTTCCTTCCAATTGTTGGGGGTTTTCCTCCCCAAGAGCAGACTGTTTAGACAGACAGGAGATGCTACCTAATTCTTTCTGCTCCTTTGAGCTAGGGTGGCTTCTTTGCAGAGATCATGGAAATGGAGCAACAAAACTGCATTACCCAGTTACTTTAACTAGGAAGTTCTGAGCTGTGCTGCACATACCATCAGTGCTCTGTAAGCTGCATCTGAATGATTCACAAATACTAACAAGAAAGATCCATCAGACCACAAACAGTGATACTGAAGCAACAGTGATACTTCAAGAAGTGATACTTCTTGATCAGATGGGAGTCTGATCAAGATTGAAATTGTTGTCTAGATTTAATTCCAGTCACTCAACCTCCAGCCTTGGTAGATCTTTATATGATAGCTCAAAGAATCCATTTTCAGTTTCTGCTCCATGTAGGCATCCATACTGCACATAATTTTTAAGTGTGTGCTGTAAAAGTCCTTCCAAACAGCTGTCAGTCTGTGAGCTTGTGCTCTTGAACTACTGACTCCTCAAAATGTAACCAAAAAAACCAAGTTTGCTGGTGCCAAGGTTAAATTAATTATACAAGTTTTTGTCTTGTTTATTATTATTATTATTATTATTATTAATAATAATAATAATAATCATAATAATAACTAATAGTTTTTAACAAAAAATAAAAGGAGGCATAAGGAGGGAGTCATAAGTAGGAAAGACTGAAAACTGCATTCTTAAAATGAACACCTCAGTTTGCTGCATGGTCCATCCAGAATTCCGGTGCTCCAAAGGAAGCAGAGTCTGCCTCCATCTTGAGGCACTGCAGACGTTTAAACACCTAAGATTCACATCTCTCTTGGCCATCTCAGGAATCTAGCTAACTAGACATAATTAAGCCATGAACCTTTTCATGAGCATTATTCATTTATATCTCTACTGAAAGATGTGTAGTTCAGAAGCATCCCACATACCAAGGAATCTAGGGATTTGTTGTTTCAGTACACAGATTTCCCACCTTCATTATTTATTTTTCCCCCACACTTAATAAAATTTATCAACTACTATGTTTTCTTTTAGAAAGGCAAACAGCTTGTTGTTAAAAACCAATCAGTGTCCCTGCATGAGAATTTATACACCAGGCTGACAATATTCCATTTGAAAAAAGTTGAGATTTGTCAGTTAGGAATTTCAGTCAAAAATGTGTTTTTCATAAATTCTGTTCTATTTTGTGACCAACTTTATACAAAGGTAATTCAACAAAATCTTGGTTTTCATTAGCATATACTGAGTGGCATAAATAATACTATCTATTTTAATAGATTCACATACTGACTGTTCACATTAAGCTGCTCAAATTAATGTCACAGTGCAAGTTCATAAGTAGATACATCATTTAATTTACATTTTCTAAGGATGGGTTCTAACTCTAGATTTCTTAACAGAATTCTGGAACATGTCTAATCAAACAATTACTAAATACCAACTCTGAAAGCTCACTGACTATCTCTTTTAAAATTCCTGGTGTGACGTTTTCCAGACATGACCATCTAGGACCATAAAGAGTAGCTGGTTTAATATGCTCTTGAATTACTGTTAAAATGTAAAGTATTTTGTCATTATATGATACAAATATATTTCTTTATCTTTCCCCAAATGCAGCACAGAAATATCTAGCATGGTTTTTTTTCTTCTTTGCTTATCAACAATTCTGCATCATTTATCTAAAACCAGACAATTGTTAGAGTTCTTAATACATTTCATGGACCTTTTTCAAAGGTTTTTTTTTCCATGCGGGTCATTGACTTCTTAGGCATCTTTTTTTCTCCATGTTATTTTTCCATAATAACTGCCATGAAAGTTTTATTTGCTGTTACTAGTTCTTTTCCCAGTTGTTGAGTATCTATAATTATAAACTGCTTTACAAAATGCCCTCTAAAGAGGCAGAAGGCAAAGGGTTGTTCTTTTGAGGAAAAGGTGTTTTGACTTCCGTGGGATTGCAGACTTTCAGGACTGCACTCACCTCACTCAGTCTACAGTTTATATCAGCTTTGTCTAATACAAAATTTGCCTACCCCAGATGCAAGCCATATCTGTTTGAGTACAGCTATGGCTTAGTTTCAGGAATTATGCAGACATCGGCACTTATAGCATGAACTCTCCTGCCTCATCCCTAAGGGTAGAGCTCCATGGCACACTGGTTTCTACTCTTCTCTGAATGGGGCAGTTCAGTCCCACAGGGAACATAACCACACAGGCTCGTTAGCTCCTCTGGATAGTCAAAGCACTCTCTTAGGGCCTCTGCGCTTCTCCATGATCACAGTGAGCAGCACACTGTACCTGCAGTATATTGGCCTCCAAGGGCCCTAGAATCTTCTTTGAGCACCTCACAGGCAGTTGATTAAGGAGCTTCTTCCCCTACTTGAAAGGACACTGCATAAGAAGTGAAGGAATTTTTTCTGACCACATCCCTTAATTATTTTTTCTCTTAACATCATGATTTAGTTCCAAATGAGCATTCATTGCCCGACCTCGTTATGCTCCTAGGGATTGTTAGCCTAGCAGCTTATTGCTTTAATGCCCTCCCAGCTTGTCCAGCCAGACCATACCCTCTGCCATGTCCAAGCCTGTATAGGCTTCATCTCCCACCTGGTACACCAGTATTTCACAAGACCCAAATCACTCTCCACTATGTTATTTCTCTAATCAGGAGATTTCAGGCAAAATACGCAATTATGGCAGCTTTACAGTTAGCGTTTGTTAACAGATCCTCAGCATAAACATTCTGGAGCCAAAAAGTGCTTTTTTTAGTAGTAAAAAATGTGTATTTGTCTCGCATATTCCAGCAGTTAAAACACCACATAAGACCACCTATTGCTAACAAGCATTGCCCACACCATTTGCTCTTTTAAAGCAGGCAGCCTCTGCATGGGACAGGGGAGGTGGAAGTAAAGAATGGCGATGGCTCCCACTAAGCTTCCGAGTAATGGGCAAACCACCTTGCCAAAAACTGTGAATGTTATTTTTGAAGAACATTAGCATTTTAATTAATCTTGCCTCATTATCCTGCATGTACAGATTTCCATCTGCTCTAATAGTACATAAATAATTAAATGATATGCTGAAGGAGCACGTCGCTGTCATTTCTGGCCCTTCCGTGCAACAAGTCAGAGCCAAGCAGCTGTATGACAATGGATGAAAATACAGGAAAGACTCACCTCCTAAAGCTGAGTCAGTGACCTGTTGTTCTCAAAAAAACCTGTTGTAATAAACAGCCTCCAGTTCAGACACACTGAACATACAGAGGTAAAAAAAAAAAAAAAAAAACTGGTAACAATAAATCCTTTTTCTGTATTTTTTCTCGTCAGATGGGCTGAAAATATTTGAACTGTACCTGAAACCTAAGTAATATGAGGCTGTTTACCTGAAATTAAAGGTTCTTCCAATCCAACTAAAGATTGGGTTCAGCTACTGAGTAAGATGTCTTGTTCCCTCCAGACAGGTTGATGATTCTTAATCCAAGAATTCAAGTAATGAGCAGTTGAAGTTTCCATCTTGAAACATCTGTTCTGCCAAGTCAGCACTGGCCTTGATAAATAGCAAATCAGACTGATGCATGCAAGTGTATACACACATGCTCAAGTTAAACTTGGGGGAAAATACTTGAACAGACCTCTGCATAGACAGATTTATATAATTAATCAGTAATTAGGCTTTGTACAATCCAGACTGACTCAGGTCAAAACACAGAAAATGCAGACATGGTAGGATCTTTACCTGTTGCTGCAAAAAGTTTTTTCAAAGGTTGTTTGTGGGTAAGTTTACATACCTTTATTTAGTTGTCACAGACCTTCACTGCTATTTTAACTTACTCATCTTAAAGTGGAAGAAAAATATGTTTAGCTAAAGGATAAAAACAAACCACAAGTACAACTGCATCTGCGTGCTTTTAGAAATCTCAGCAAACTTTAAACAACTTTAAAATTTTGCTTAATTTTTAACTGTGCAAAATAAAACCTTGCGTTCACCTCTCATTTTATGAAGTCTGTATCAAGTTTTGCAATGGTGACTCTCCCTGAGCCTGTAGAACAAATGAAAAATTTCTTTTTGCAGATTTGTTATAGTCTTTATATCCTAACAAACTGTCAAATCCAGTTCTGGAGTCACTCTGTAGAGAAGGTTTCTACCTGATGTGATGTGCCAATTCAATTCCATTAACAAAAATGCCAAGCTAGTTCAGGAAGGTACACACTTCACTCCCAGCAGAGCAGCAAAGAAAGCCTGAGGAACTCCACTGGAAATGGGAAGGTTTGACACAACTGTCCTCTAAAGTATACAGGGGGGTTGGCAAAACGGCATGTCTCTTTTTGTACATCCTTCAAAACAAAGCCTTGTCCCAGGGGAACTAGAGGTATTTTCCTGATTGTAAGGTTTTGCGCTCTAGAGCAGAGGTGGAACGAGACGGCTACTGAAATGTCAGAGGGGAGGAAAGAAGTCAAGATGAAATGTGTTTTTACTCAAATGCCAGGCTGAAATAATTAAGGCGTGCCATTTGTTATTTCAGCAGGAATATCCTTCTCTCCATATGGTCTATCACACTATTTCTGGTAAAGTGAAATGAAAAACGGGAACTGGGCTTGCCTTTCATAAGCAAAGGGAACACCTCCGTAAGCGAATCCTGAAACAGCAAGAGATAAAGGTACACAAGAATAGACTGTCATTTCATGATTTCCCACATTTGCTTTAACAGAAAGTCACCCAGCTACATTCCTTGGTGTGGTGGTGCTGGATTATATAGCGCGAGTGGCATTCGCAAAGCCTGTCATGAGTTAAGATGGTACCTCGTGGCTGGTGCAATCCTGTCTTCAGAGGAAAGTTAGCACGAGAAAAATAATTACTTTCTTAAAGTAAAAGGATTGAGCTGGCTCTTTTGAAAGTTAGAAGTAAAAAGAGAAACCATTTCTTCCCTTGGGGAGATGGAGTCTAATGAGTGGCCAAAAGTACAGACAGCTACTATTTTGCAAGAAGAAAGTTCATGCCCACTTCTCTAGTAAAATTACGTGAAAAAAATGAGGTGGGTATTTGCTGAATCAGAACAGGCCTGTCGATGTGTTAAAAACTCCTGAAATTATAATCAGACATCTTCCTGTGGCTTTCAAGCCCGGCTTAGTTCAGCTGAGGTCCTTGCATTTCCCTCACCTCACCATTATGAAACAACTTGTCCACGTCTTTGCCGTCCTTCCCTACGCCTCCAAACAACAGGTGCAGGTCCCTGTAACTCTGGCCCTACTCCTCCCAGCAGGACAGTGGGACACAAGTACCTTTCCTAGGAGGTATGTCTTATGGAGCGATGAGTTAGGAAACCAGAGAGCTTGTCTCCATGCTGGCCCCCCTGCTGAACTCCTTTGCTCCCAACCCCACTCCCACAAGGCAGTGCTCTGCTCCTCCACTGCCAAGCTCCCAACTGCCTGGGACTTGACATTTGTTCTTGTTTTCTCCTGTCTCCCCTAATGGGCATAGCACTGCTAAGCGAATAGGAATGTACAGAACAAGAGAGTTCAAAGTAATTGAGTCTACATTCATTCAGAAAGCCTGGATCCTTGCCCGCTCAGAACCTGCAGCACCGACATAGTTTCAGAAAGTTTAACCCTTTTCCCCTGAACCCAGTAATGTTCTTTCGAGTGCAGAGTGTTGCACTTCTCTCACCACTGACCATGGACACTGAAAAGTGTCTTTCACATACCTAGCTCTAGGTGTTTACCAATCAATGCTTTATTCCTCCTTCTGTTTGCTCTGCAGGACAGTAACTAAAGACCTTGGACTGTCATTTTTAGAAGATGCCCGGGGACTTGTGTTGCAGAGGAATGATCACTTAGCAAAACTACTAAACATATCTGCCTGAAGTCTTACACAAACAGGGCTGTGCTGGGTTGAAAACAGCTTACTTGGTTTGCTGCTGCAAATTCATCTGTTAAGGTGTAAACTCACTTCTACCTCAGTCTGCAAAATCAGTGAAGAATCAGAAATGTTCCAAAATTCTTACAGATGTAAACTCCTTTTTTTCATTATGATTATGAATTACTTAATTATGAATTTTTTTTTCATTATGATTGATTTTGAACTAAGTCTCATTTCAATTTAATTTAGGAGATGACATTAGTTGGCAGGTTATCATTGACTTTAAGTTTGTAAATAAAAATTATTTGTTCCAAGAAGTGTAACATCTAGTAACAATGGGAATTCTTGAAATGGCCTATCAAATAATTTTTCTGTCTGGATCTAAAAGTGCATTTAGACTATCCGTAAATTAAATAGTGCAGCAATATGTAGGTCAGATAAGCAGTGAATCTGAGCAGGAAGAAGAGTCTATCTAACTTTCCTGTTTAATTGTTAGTTATAGTAGAAAAGTCAAAATAAAAAATTGCTCTTTAAAAGTTTTGTAGTCTTTGATCATCTTCCACTGATTGTTGTTTGACAAAAGGCTGTAGGACATAGACCATCAGTAGCACAAAAACATGGTGATGAGATTGGATTTATTCATCTGCAGTTCAGACCTAATTACATCCTCTCTAAAAAAATTAAAACACATTCAGAGATGCTTCTAAAAATGTTTATACACAGAGCTTTACTCTGTGATACCATTCTAATTAACCTGCCAAAGCCTTTGCCAGGGCAGGCCCTTTATAATGCATATATATATAATAAAGCAAAACAAAAATAACTCAAACAAACAAACAAAACTTTTGAAATTATCTGTTTATCATTCCTTTAATCAGATGGAGACAAAAGGTGCAAATAAGGTATGCAAGTCTCAGAAACACTTTGGTTACTTACAGCCACAGGATTCATATAAATGTCTGAAAATTACCAGTACATGCACAACATCTGACGCTGCCTAGTCCATGCTGTGTCTGATCTATAAGAATTCGTTTCCAGACAGCAAAGTGTAGTATTGCTAGTTTTGCACTTTTAAAGCTGTTAGAGAGCAGTTTATATTAACCTTGTCCTTTCAGATGGTCGAAAACATAGTTTGAAGCCTAACAGGGTTGACATAAGGTACATGTCAGGTATTCAAAAAGTGTAGTTTGAAGTTTAACCTTAAACTAGGGTTATGTGAAGGGCATTCACAAAAAACAATACATGATTTTAAAATCTGATGGTTAAAACACGTGTTCCTAGGCTTGAGTGGGAAAAGAAATGCCAGCCATGAGTCTTCAGTAAAGGACACTGAAGTTGCATATTGCCTAAACGGGAATATGTGTTGGTGTCGGATGGAAATGAGCCTGCACGGCTTTAAATGCTGCGCTGACGGGAGCAGCCGGATCTACGCTAGTAATAACAAGCATCAAGAGGCTACATATTGCTAAACAGACAGTTCGTGTAAAGAAATGTTATGCTGAGCTCTTCCCTTGTTCTGTAATTAGCTTTTTGCATGCAGGCTCTGAGACATCCTACTCGCTGTGGACTGGGCGGCAAAGGGGAGGAGTGCCAGGCTGACCAGGAAAAAAAAAAAAAAAAGTTTTTTTTATGTTTTAAAAAAGAACCTTGTCGGTAAATGATAGGGGATAAATACGGGGAGGGGGAGGTTGCCAACATTTCTGTGGATTCCCAGACTCTCTCCCTGCAAACCGAAGGCGCAGAGCTGACAGGGCTGGTAGAAAGGTGGAAAGTTTGTGCTTTTTTCCAAAGCTCCACTACATGCTGTACTTTTCCCATACGACGTGAGCCGGTCGGTGTGGCACGAAAGGACGGCGTCCCTCCTTTTTCTGCTTCAGCGAAACATGCGGCAGCTTAGCTCACCGTCCTGTGTCTACGGGGAAATATGCTTTGCATCGAAACCACACCTCAAAACAAGTAAATAGAAACTTGCCTCATTTCGATGCGGG
>VZRH01003888.1:1394227-1427582 GCA_013397555.1 Urocynchramus pylzowi
GCTCCCGAGGCAGCGGCCAGGCCGGGCCGGGCCGGGCCGGGGAGGCGGGGGGAGCCGGGCTGCCCCCGCGAGTGTGTTGAAAGCTACAGCTGCTGCCTTCGCACTTGCCCGGCGGCAGAATTAGAGCGGCCGCCTGTCCTCCTCGCCCACGCAAGGAGTCATGTTCGGGGGGCGGGGGGGCGAGAGCGCACGACTCACTGGTAACGGGGGACTTCCCAGGACTTCGTGCCTGGCCCAGGAGGCTTTTTGGGAGCTGATCCGCAGGCAAACAGCTGGAGGAGCTAAAAGCGGGAAGGTGCCAACCGCAGCCGGGCTCCAGCCCGCGGACGGTGCTCGCTCCAGGGGCGGTTCCCCGCGCCCTACGAGGCACCGGCGGTGCCCGGGTCGGCGGAGAGGGAACCCCGGTGCCGGGCAGCGCTCTGTGGGGCGCTGCCTTTCGGTGGTGTCTTCCCTAAATAAGTAAATAAGTCCCCGTCTTCAAAGCGAGCTGCCCTCGACTCGTAAACAAGAGCTGGAAAAAGTAGCCTGGCATGTCGGGGCAGATCCAGATCAAAGGGACGGGAAGGCGGCTGTGTTTGTTTGTGGTGTTTACCGGGGGTCTTTGAAGAAAGGTCCTAAAATCCACTTTCGGGCAGAGTTGCTGTTTGTCAGCTGCTTTCGCTTGCGGAGTGCTAAACGGGTCTGGTATGAGCACTGTCTTGACAGGACAGGGGGGAATGTAGCATTTGCCCACTGAAGACTGCATGGTACATGTTTTGCCGATGACTGTACACCAGTAATGTATAGGGCTCCAGCCACCCACGGATTCCCTCGCACTACTGTGCTAAGAGGGTGATTTTCCAGTAATTAAAGAGCTCTCCGAGAACCGAGGCATGGATAGGGACATGTTTATCACGCTATTAGACAATTATACACTACATAGATTATTATTGGTTTAAGTGTAGTCCTGGAGACACTTTACACAAAGAGTACTCTGATGTAGTCAACCCGTCTCCTTTTTATTCGATATTATTAATAACTTTATGCTTTGGTGTTTTGTTTATAATTAAATCTCGTTCTTCTAGGGATAAAAAATCATGGAAGTATGTAATATATATATATATATATATAAACATTATTTGAAGTATTAGTATTCAGATAGTCAGCTGAGGATGTGGCTTTTACAGTTAGCATTTCAAAGAGAAATGGGTGAAACAGATAGGCAGTCACCCTGCTCAAGCAGTGAATTCCAGAGCAGGAGATCTGCAGATTAGGCACAGCGCCTGTCACTTCTGCGCCTCGCACTGTCTTTTAGGCATAAAAGATGAAAAGTTTGTGTATGCTGAAACATCAGATCTGTCGTAATATGTGAACGCTTTGTACCGTGACTTTATCTCCTTGTCCTTGATGATGTTGATCAGTGTGCTGATTGTAAAATCAAGCAGGTTTTCATTAGTGTGAGCATTCATAACTTCCTCTGTAGGTGTCTTCCGGCTGGGCGAACAGTATTGCCTTTTATTTGTAAAGCCTCACATGACTTGGATGCCATCATCTTTCTTAGCTGGTAACAAATCATGTGGATTATGGTCTGCTTTGTCTTTGTAGACGAGATGTGAAATGGAGAAATACCTGGCACCTCAGCTCCCGCCCGTTCCCGTCATCCCTGAACATAAGAAATACAGAAGAGACAGTGCCTCGGTTGTAGACCAGTTTTTCACTGACAGCGAAGGGTTGCCTTACAGCATCAACATGAACGTCTTCCTGCCCGACATCAGCCACCTGAGAACTGGCTTGTACAAATCTCAGCGACCCTGTGTAACCCACATCAAGACAGAACCATCTTCAGTCACCATCTTCAGTCACCAGAACGAAACTACTGCCCCTGCCCCTGCTCCCACTCAGGCCCTCCCAGAATTTACCAGCATCTTCAGCTCCCACCAAACTCCTGACGTGAACAACATTTTCATCAAGCAGGAGCTTCCTACCCCAGATGTCCATCTTTCCATCACACCCCAGCAAGGCCAGTTGTATCAGCTCTTGAGCTCGCCGGATTTAGACATGCCCAGCACCACTCCCCAGGCAGCCGTGATGGACTCCCTTAGCAATGTCTCCATGCCCTCAGCCATGGCCGGCCTTAACACGCTCTCCTCGGCTGTTCCACAGACTGCAATCAAACAGTTCCAGGGCATCCCCCCCTGTACCTACACCATGCCAAACCAGTTTCTGCAGCAGCAGCAGGCCACTTACTTCCCTCCTTCGCCCCCAAGCTCAGAGCCTGGAAGTCCAGACAGACAAGCAGAGATGCTGCAGAATTTAACCCCTCCTCCATCATACGCTGCAACTATAGCTTCCAAGCTGGCAATTCACAACCCAAATTTACCTGCGACTCTGCCCATAACCCCCCAGAACATCCAGCCTGTCAGATACAACAGGAGAAGTAACCCGGATTTGGAGAAAAGACGTATCCACTACTGTGACTACCCAGGTGAGAAATCTGTGCCAGAAAATCCCTTGCAATAAAATAAAAAGTGTGAATAATAATGGATGAGGTATAAGTGGTTTTCTTTAGCTTCTATAAGTGGTTTTCTTTAGGTTTTCTTTAGTGGTCTACACCTAGGGAGAGCCAAATAGTTCTTTGTCCAAGTAGAATTTGTCTTCATCGTTGTTTTGAGTGGAAGACTCTGACATTTGTTAAATAATTCGTATTTTTCATGTCATTTGTCATTCTCTTGAGCTCATTTTACCATGTTACAAAACAGAGACTCTGTAGAAAATAAAAAAATTAAAATTTTGGCCTTTGCTAGTGTAAATCAGTGTGACTGTCCAGTATTCATGATGGAGCAGAGGCTCAGTTTGTCCAGTGTAGTACAGCTCTGTTTGAATTTTCTGGCACTACAAGAGTAATTTCAGCTCCCGGTAGCCAAGGCCACAACCATTTTTCCCTGTTACAAACAGGAGATTTAGCTGCCCTCATAAATCCATTAAAACCATCTCTAAAAATTGTCCACAGGTGGATTGCCCTCTGCACTGGAGGGGAAGAGGGCTCTGACTGTAAAGTGTGCCTCCATGTAGTACGTGATCCCAGAGACGGGGCGTGCACTCCTGTTGTAAGCGCAGAGAGAAATTGCTGCTCCCCCTTTACCAACTCTGGCTGCCATATCACCCATTCGGTGTGCCTTGCAATAAATGCTCAGTGAAAGAGTTGTGTTGATCCCTGGGTGACAGTGACACAGAGTCTGGCTTGATCAGATCCTCTTGGAAATTAAAAAAAATTAATCCAATATTCCCCCCCTGCTAAGTTGTTGACTTACGTAGCAGGTGTTACTGTACATAGATTGTAGCAGCTATTGGCCTACAGACTACATTACAAAGCAGTAAGTCAACCAGAAACATACATGATTTTCTCTTTTCTGTGTCAAGCAACATATCTCTAGGAGCAGTCTATATAGAGTTTTGCTTCTAAATGGCAAAAATTATGCCAGAAAGTAGTAAACTTAAATGTGTCTAGACAGTAACCTAGCACTGAATGGGGAAGTTTAAACATAGTGTGGAGTGTTTCTGTTCTCCCTACTGAAGCCTCTTTGCTTTTTTTGGTTTTTTTTTTGTTTTGTTTAGGCTGCACAAAAGTTTATACAAAGTCTTCTCACTTAAAAGCGCACCTGAGAACTCACACAGGTATGTATGCCCTCGCTCTCTCGTGCCTCTCGTTTGTCCGTGGCTGACGCGTTTTCTGACAAAGCAAGCACACTGCAGCTGGGTCTGCCGGCTTCTCCCTGTTTTCTCTAGAGTGGTGTGGACAGACTGGCAATTCAGCTACAAAATATTTGAGGATTGGTCAGTGAGAAGTAAAATTTGTTTTATTAATGCAGTTTTGTTAAACCTCAATGGAACCCAAAATAGCTGACAACGAAGTAGATGGAAACTTTCCTTTTCAGTCTAAAATGCCATTGAAGTGTTAAAAAAAATCTTTTTTCCTCCCCAAATAGTGAATCTAACATAGTAAAGACATTCTACTTTTGAAGATTTATCTGAGTAGATAGAATTTTCTGGCTTGGGCTTTCTTTCTGACCTTTTAGGATTATTTAATCTTAGAATTTTTCACAAATGTCATGAAAACTCCCAAGATACATCCATTTACTTTGTTCTTGGCATTAAGTGGGCTTTGTTATTTTTTTGAAAGACAAGTGGTTCTTCATGTTTTGTTTTTTGTTTTTTTTTAAGGACGTAATTTCAATTTATTTAAATTTTAATTTAAAAATTAAATTAAAATTTAAATTAAATCCTCCGTTCTGTCAGGGAAAGACATTAAAATGAAGAAAATTAAAAGTGTCAGTGTGTCACAGTTGTTTTTGTACCCTGATCAAACTCTGCTTGCAGCTACAGGGGCTGCCCCTGTTCCTGGACCCACGAGGAGCGGAGCTGGGGACAGTGTTGCTTGTGTGGGCGCAGGGGCTGTGAATGCTGAGGACAGTGGCTGGGAGGTGGAACTGTCCCAGATGCTCTTCCCAAGTGTTCACCTGCTGAGACAGGGGGAAGAAGGGGAGAGGGAGAGAAGGAAAAACACACAGCTCACCACTAGCACACGTGAAACTGTTAAGAACAGTTCTTTGCTGGGATCTTGGTACAGAACCACTCATGCTAAATCAGTGAAAAGCTCATGACTGATTTGGTAAAGAAATTAAATTAAATGAGAGGACTGTGACTCCTGTTTTTGGAAGTGAGTGTGAACCCCAGTTCTTTTATGCATGGGCTTAGAATCAGAGCAAAACACAAGCCACAGTTCAAGCAACTTTGTTATTGAAGCGGAATGTCAGCACCACGGCTGTGCCATTCAAGGAGCGAGTTTTCACCTAAGCTTAAATCAAAATTTGTCCAGAGCTATGGTCTAACAAAATGTTTCACTATCTCTATGGAAACAAGGCCTTCTGTTCAGCAGCTATTATAAATTGATTGTTAGATTGTTGTAAAGAAGTTGAGTATGTCCAGGCTAAGTGTTACTAAGGAAATCTTGTTTTCAGAAATGAAAGCTACCTGTGTTGTACAGTGAAAAATTAAAAGCAAATGTAGAAAATTATTGTTTTGCATTAGTGACAGACTAAACACCAACGCTGTTAGAAGTATTCTTAATATATAATGACTTGCTAGCAGTAAGTTTAGTAAGAAGGGAATATTTTCATGAGGCTGTAAATCTGAGTAGTGTCAGAGACCAGAATCCCCGTTTAATAAATAATCTGTAAATTTAAGTGTACGATTTCCATTTGCGCACTTCAGCCAGGAACTAAATACCCATTTTAAATATCTTGATTGCTATTATAAAATAACTAGGAAGAGAGATAAAAGCAAAGCTTTAGTCTAAACATTAACACTACGTAGTCTGCATTTGAAATAAGTGCTTTTCCTTTTTTAAATCAATTTATAACTTTTTCTGTACCTTGAGCAGTAATGACTTCAGGGTTTACAAAGTTAGTTCTTGTATGCATAGAAATACATACCTCATGGCTAGCATATATTGCTTAGGGTCACTAATGTTTATTGTTGGCTTCACTTTTTTACCTAGAAATGTGGATAAAATGTGCAAAGGTCAGAGGAGCTGATGTATTCATGGAAACAAGAATGTTGTTTTAGATAAAAATCTAGTGAACTTAAGCAGGTCTGTAATACAAAGGGTCTTCTGGGGAGGTGAATGAAGGGATAAACTGTCTAAAGCGTGCATTACATGCAAGAATGTGAGTCCGTATCCTGTTACCTGCAGTATTTCAGAGTTTGGATTAGTTTAACTCTCCTGAATATTCACTTCATACTTGAAGATTTCCAGCAACGATTCTGATCTCTGCCTTAACATACGATTGAAGTGTGTTTCAAGAGCCGGATCTCTGCCTTAATGTTTGATCGATTAAGGAATGCTAAAGTAAAGGGGTGCAAACTCGGGGAAATCTCTGAAGTTGCTCAGCCTTCCCCAAGAGTGCAAGGGAATCTTGCTATTGATCTCCGTGCCGAGGGCTAAATTAGGGGATGTGCCTCTGTTTATCCCATCCCCCCAGAATTGTGAATTTATACAGCACTAATAAGTTTTGCTTTTTCAGTTTTAAAGCATTTTTAAGGGACTTTGTGAAACTTTTGCCTTCAAAGTCTAAAGCAAATGTCACGTAAGCCGTTTTAATAAAGTTGTGTGTGATATTCTTTCAAATCCCTTCAGGGGTAGCAGACCTGTTTATCTGGCTAAACCCGTTCTTTAGTAATCATGGACCACTGAAGTTGTTCTCTCCTTATTCTTAGTTTCTTAACAATACCTTTTAAAATTGGCTGCAGTCTCTCATCCCAACCAGTCCCCACCCTTCTCAGCAATCTGTCATCTTAAAATAAAAGAGCCTCCAGCAAAGTTTGTCTGCCATTAAAAGTCAAGACAGACCTCATGGTTTTCCTTTTGTATTGGAAAATCTCAGCCTTTTCACAGTATTTATTTAGCAGCCTTTCTCTTCTGAAAGGCTTTCCCTGGGTTTAGCAGATGATCTTTGAGAACAAACCTAAGGGAAATGTTACTTTTGATAGATGGAATGTAGGCTGTAGTATATATTTTTTTTTAGTTCAGATATGAACATACTGCCAGATTTTATAAATTATATCTAAAAAAAAACTATAGGAAATGGGCAAGAGGAAAATCCCATGTCTTTTTCTTCTTAGGTGTTCCCAAGCTGTTTACCTTACACCAGGTCAGGTGGTATAAAGTGATATAGTTATGCTGATTTAGTGTAGTTACACTAGACTCTTGCTGTTGATCAGGAATCCAGTGTTCCTGCTAAGAGCAAAGATAGGGTTATGTACCAGTTGCTGAAGCAGGCACATGTTTTTCTTTCCCAATGTAATGCTTTGCCATTTGTTCACGATGAAATAAATTTTAGTTGGCAAACTGACAACCCCAAAACAGCATATGCACAAAGGTTTGGGAACAATGATACATATCAACATATGTACAAATACAAACAAAGATACAGAACATTGTTCATCCATTTCCATGCAGTTCTGGAGCAGATGTGTGGTACATTTGAATACCTTAAAACACTTCAATATGATACCTGAATTTGATGTTAGTTACTTCTGAAACAGGTAAAATGGTACTCAGTATTTTAAAGTACCTATTAGAACATCTTTCAAAACAGGTTGAATGTTTGAACTACTGAAGCAGGTGGTTTCCTTTAAAATAATGTTACCTGTTGGTCATGGAAGAAGTTTTGTTTTGTACCCAGCATTGTGCAGCTGCGGTATCTAACGTGCGAGAGGCTTGTGCATTTATCGCAGGCTGTTCAGCAGCAAAGCCACCTGAAAGCTGTGGTATAACAGCTGGATGTCCAAATTGAAACAGGTGCCAAATCTCAGGGAAAAGCAGTTACTTGTGTATTGCTGATAAACTTCACGTAGTTCTTCTGGCATCTGAGCATATACACATATATCACATAATCATTTAGAAACAGTGGGCCTATAACGTGTCCTTTCAGATTTCTTTATATGGCAAGCATTTGGATCGTGCACGTTGACTGCTGGCCTGTGCAGGTACCTGGAATACCATACCTGTACACTACCTGGAGTGCTGCAGAACAGCTGGCTACAGGGTCAGTGGCAGGGGTTAATTATTTCTGTGAGCAGCTGCACACTTCAGAATTGTGTATGTTTTTAAGAGGAAAATCTGTGATTGTTTTGAATACATCAAGGCACGCACATGGAGGACATTTTCCAGCTGCATATTGGTTTTCCGTATACAGAGTCTTTGTACAGGCATGTTCTCTGGTCACATGGTGGGCTTGCCATTAATAGTTTCTAGCATTAACTGCAGAACTATTTCATCTCTATCTATAGATCTAGCTTGTATTTGGTGATGGGAAGTGGAAGCCGAGATAACTCAAGAGAAATGGCATTTCCCTAATGAGATGCACTCAAAATACTTCCACTGTCCCTGGTTATTTCAAATGTTTATATAGGCATGGAGCAGCTGCTGACTTGTGCGGTTTGTCAAGGTGTTAAACCTTTATTTTATTTTAGATCTCTGCCTCAATAGATCCAGAATTAGACCGATGGTACATCAGAATTAGAACCAGTTGTAAGCAGTAGACTTCAGCAGTGCCTGGGACTTGGTGCTCTCAGTTCACCATACCTGTACAGGGACGCTTGCTAGGGGTGGTGCCATTTGCCCGGGAATTCAGGATGCCCCTGGTTCGGAAGGGACGACAAGTAGTAGTTGGGCTCCTGCTGGAACAAAAGCACATGGGGAAAACATGTGTGAACCCAAATCATACTGAGACTTTGGTAAGGGATTTTGCTCATGGTGTGCAAATGAGGAATGGAGGCCCCAAAAGACTCTGCCTTGCTCATGCTGCCTTGCAGCCATAGCAAACCTTATCCTGAAATCATGAAAGCATAATAAAGTAATACTTCTGTGTAGATCCAGCTTCTTTGACCTGTTAAATGGGTGAGTTGCATAGACTACGCTTTAAGGACCTGTCAGTAAATGCTATCATTGATAGAGACCATAAGGAAAGTGGAAGAGAGTTAAAGAAAACTGTTGACAAAGTGCATTAAAGTGCAGTGTTGCTAGACACTGCTGAAGGGTATGTTAGTATCTTTTATTTATGAATTCTGCTAAATCCATTAGTTGCCTGTGTGAGAAATGGAAGTTCATTATTTTCCTGTGCAAACCACAGTTTTTAGGAAAATAATGAATTTTTTTCAAACACTTCATGAATGATCGCAGGCCTTGGGAATAATTGATCTGGTTCTTTATCTGCAGTCATAAGCAGAATGGGAAGTGTTTGAATGTGTTGCTCGAAAGAGGTTGAAATCTTAGCAGCATAAAGATTTAAACATTACTGATCATTCTCACTGGTATCCAGCATACAACTTTTATGAAGCAGGAATTCAATTCCGAGGTGTCAGGTGAGGGTATTCCTGTTAGATTTTGGATACTGAAAAGAAAAGCCTAATATTTTTCTTTTTGATTAAAAGCCTAGAAAGCCCCTCTAAGCATGAAAGCTTAAAAAAACTGTTGTTTCTGTCAATTGCTTCCTGAGAGGATTAAACTTCAGTTCCAGGATATTTGATTCTTGATAAGGAAACTGTTGACCTAAGAGACCAGCTTTAAATATAGTTCATTTTGAGACCGCCCTACATAGGCTAATGTAGTCCCAAGATTCACAGCAATTGCCAGTGATTAAAACTTTCCATTATTTGATCAGAGATTCCTTATTGTAATTAATTTCTGAGGCTTGACTGGGACGATTGACTCCTGGTTCTAGCCAGGATAGTGTGTTGCTTGTTGTTTGTTAGATGACCTGCACCTCCCATTGGTGAAAGATTAGAAACATTTAAGTAATGTCCTAGTTTAGTCTGAGTATCTTGGTAGCAGCATTCCTGTCCTGTCAGGCTGCATTATTTATATTCAGGGATCTCTAACAACTCTGATTAAGGACATATTAAAACCTTTGATTTTGGCAAGTGTACAGTGCTTTGCTTTAAAATACCTTTAATGTATTGCTTTAATTTTTTTTTGTCTTTTGGTTTGTGTGTGCATACAGTAGATGGAAATCTGGAAGTTTAGAGTATGTGTTTAATAAATTCCATTTTAAGAGCACCTCTTATCTGACTGTATAAAAGCCAGTGTTATTCGTGAGAGAGCTAAAGAGCAGTTCTTGTACCACAGGCATAGGTGAGGAAATGTGTTCTTCAGCACAGGATGTGTAGACACAGCCGTGCACCCCAAATGGCATGGATTTCTTATAAACCTACTTAAAAAAAAATTCCTTTCCTCTGTGTTTGCATATCTCCTTAAGAGAGACCACCTCTGTTAAGACAGAATGTTATACCAGAAAGAAAATAAACCATTTCACAGGGCCGTCAAGATTCCCCACTAATCCTTGAACAGCATAAGACAACACTTAGCAAAATAAGTGTGCTTCTAGCGCTGGTGGGAGTGCTGAGAAGGTAATACCTTCTGCACCTCTGTAGTCAGCCAGTGAATTCCTTTCACTGTCCTCTTTGATCACCAGTGAGTTATCTTTCATTCCTGTTCGTGCTTCATTTATCAGTGACCGGACTTTGTGCTGAGCTCAAAGCTTTCTGTTACAAAATTCCTTAAAATGCTGCTTCATTGTGAAGTAGTATTTAATGGTACCCCTTTAGCCACTGCTATAGTAGGCAGAGACCTTATTTTGAAGTGTGCAGCATATGTTGCTCATTCAAACCATTTGTAGATGGATGTTTCAAGGACTAAATTTGCTCTGTCACACACAGAACAAGCTGGATGTACCCAGCTTGCTGTCAGCGCTCTCATCCATCTCCATCTTGGACAACTGAAAATTTTAACGATCTTTTAAACATCTGAGGGATTATTTATTTGAAAATCCAGCTTTCTGTTCTTTCTCAAAAAAAAAAAAACCAAACAAAAAACAAACAAACAAAAAAAACCCCACAAAACCAAACTTAGAAGCTGCTCTTAACGATGACTACAGTACTTAGCACTTAGTCAATAAGAAACAGAAGATCTGATTTTAGGTAAATGCTGGGAGCAAAAAACTTCTGAATGCTTGCAGGCATACACCCCAGCAACTACTTTCAGGTCCAGTCACCCACTCAGAGTTTATGGTGCTGTGAGCTAGAGAAACACTATTTCAAGCAAACTAAAACAGAAAAAAAACCCATTTCATTTGTTCTTTTTTTTCCTACAATTTGAGGCTATAGCATGTCAGGAAATTAAGACAACTGATGTTAACATGTGAAAAATTTGAAAACAAATGTACCAGAAAGCTTTGAGACAACGTAAATCTTTTTAATAATCTGTTTTAAAGCTGAACATTATAAAGGTTATGTACATAATTGGTGCAGTTTTGGTCCAGAAACTTCTGCTTTGCCTGCCACAATTTTGTCACACCTACCCGAATATTTTTTAAGGCCAACCACTTGCCGCTAGAAGTAGTTCCGTAATAAGCACAAGTAATATTAAAATGGTTGCAAGACTGGAGGGAGGGGGGCTGTCTTTATACTTCTGTACCCTAATGAGCTGTAATCAGGTGTTGTGATTTTGGAGTCTCTGAAAAGTGTACTTACTATCTGTTATTCCTCAAGGAAGCTCTAAAGTCGCTGCTCTGACAGAAATTTCTGATAGGAATCAAGTGAAGTTGCAGGCATTGGCTGGTGTAATATCTGTATTTGGATTTCTGCATACCAATAGAGTTACCTAACTTTAGGTTTGAAAATCCAGCCCTTGCTGTTTACAGCTTTATTTTTAAAGAAAGCCATCCTAGCAGTGAATTGCAGAAATAAAGTCAAAAAACTCTTTGGAGAAATAAGGAAGCTTATTTTGTTGTTAATGGGGAGATTCATCAATAACAGAGTCTGTCAGTGACTTGTTTTTTCCAAACAGTTTTAAACAGAGACATGTTCTTGAGCAGAGGCTGCGTGTTGAAGACAGAGGGTGTCTTCAAAAGGACCGTCTCCCCCCCACTGGTGGCACTGTGCCTTTCCCAAATGAGCATGGCCATGAGGGTCGCTGCCAGTGACTAGAGTTAAATGTTAGGAAAGCCATTGCTGTGTTTTGACACAACAGAATCAGAAGATAGATTAAAGGGAGAAGAGGCAACACATTGTGTGTACTTTACTGGCCCAGACCACTCTCTTGTGGTATTGATAAGAAACCTGAACCATGGGATCTGCTGGGGGAGATTTTATCTGTTGAAGTGTCTGGCTAGTGTAGCACGTTATATATGAACATCTAAATGTCTTTTTGACGTCCTTGTAATCTCACAGCATTATGAATAATTTTTTTATAACAAATAGATACTTTGGAAGCAAAATAGTCTCCTTTCAGGTTAAACTCCCTTATCTCTTGCTGCGTGCTTCCTTTAAAAGACCTTCCAATCTAAACATTAGGGCTTAAAATTTCTGTGCTCAAATACAAGTCTCATTCTCATACTCCACAAATGTATTTTTTTAAACTGGAGAATGGATACAAATTAAGAGCTCAAGAACTTGAAAATATATTTTGTGATGTATAAGCCCAGCAAAATATTTTAAACCATTGATACTGGAAGGAGGTTGTGCAGAAATCCAATTAAACTTATGAAATCCCTATCCTGTTGAAGTATAATTTAAAGGAAAGCAGTTCTGTTTCCCAGAAGTGCTGTGTATAATATTTCTGGCTTGGGAAGAAAGGGTTGGAGTGTGCTATTTGGCTGGAAATCGGTACCAGCTTCCTCCATGGTGTTTTAGTTGAACAGTGTTGACATTCTAACAAATCCCGTGGAAGCTCCCCTGAAGTGGAGGAGTTAGATGTTTTCTTGCTTTTACAGTGAAATATCTGTTTGATACCGTGATCGTGTTCCAGTAACTGAGCTGTTCTGCCCTCGTGTTTGATGACCAGTGGCATTCTTGGTTTAACACCCTATAGAAGCCCTAAATTGCTGGAGGAAAACCAAATACTTCTGAAACTTTACAGCTACTGTATTTCGCACAATCATTAAAGTAAACAAATCTTACATTACTATGTAGCCAACGAAAACAGTGGATAAAGAGTTCAGTGTCCCTTGTTGTGTATACCTGATTTTTTTAAAAATAAGTTTTCAACCCAGATTTCTCCGACCTTTAAAGTCATCACAGCAAAGAAGTAGGATCACTTCAGAAAATATGTGAGACTCTTTGCCCCTTGCTTGCAGGAACTTAAACCAAATTCTTGTTTCTGCTAAATGACAAAAAGCATGTGTATAGGTTGAGAGAGAGAAAACACTACCAGCTAGTTGTTCTTCTGCATGCTCTAAAGGAGTGAAAATTAATCTCCACCTACTTTTTTTTTACCCCCCTTCCTCCTTGCCCAAAAGGAAAACATTTGAAATTGATTCAGTTCTTAAATAAAACTTTCCAACGGAAACTAGCATTACAAACATAGATATTCAGTATTTTACCCCTAGGATTTATTCAAAATAATCTGGGCCTCTACACTGGCGCTAAAAATATATTTTCCAGTTCTCACTGTTGGCCAAAGCAGGGGTTAAAAGCAGCGTTCTGGCTTTAATTTCCAGTACATAAAAGTAACACTATTAAAACAATCTGAGTAAGGCACCAGCTTGTAGCCTCTGCTCATCCCCTGAGCAGGGCTTGGTTTAGCTCAGGTCTGCAGCAGTCTGCCAGCAAGGAGGAGCGGTGCTGTTCTGCATGGCACTGCCTGAGCTTTTCCCCGGAGCAACGCTGTTGTCCAGGATGATTCTTGGCTGTGGCAGGCAGTGGTGTGACCATGACCGTGTGGTGAGTTTCTAAACAGTGTCTCTACAAAGTTGAGTGCCCTAGAGTTTGATGGGGGTTCTGGCTGTGGGACTCTGCATTGCCTGGGAGGCTGTGGCACCCAGCAGGGCACAGGGATTGCTGCTGCCCAGGCTGCTGGCACGCTGGCACTTCCTCTGCCAGGAGCCTTCACAGCACCTGCTGACACTGCTCGCGTGTTAGGAAAGGTTTTAACAGGGGACAGCTTTTTTTTGTTGCTGTTTGGACTCTGACAGGGTCAGGTGTCACCTACACAGGACAACTTTGAGGCTGCTTTTACAGTGCAGCATCGTCCGACACTCAGTGAAAGTTGCATGTACTTCATACCTCCTCAGTGCCAGACTTGGAAACAGATCTTAATCGCTGGGTCCCCATTCCGGTCTGCTCTGGATATTCCTAAGCTTTTGTTAACTAGTGCTGTTTCTTGCCCTCTTTACCTTCTCTGTCATTCCTTGTATAATTCTGCAAAACACAAGAAGAAGCATTTGGAGTAGATGGAGGCCTGACTGTGTATGCTCTCCCTGGACAGTGAGGGTGTCAGGCTCACAGCACTGTGAGTCCAGTGTCAAGTATAACGTGGCAGCTTTGAGTGAAAACTTTTAAAGAAGAATTTAATGGAAACAGGGAGAAAAGGAGAAAGAGAGGTGGAAAATAAATAAATACACTATCTCTAAATTAAGGCATTTCAAATACAGGAGTCATGATTTTGTGTAACCCCTGTGTGTGCACATGTGCTTTAACACGAAGTGTTCAAAGATCATCTCCCTGGTGCTGTGCTTTTGGATCAGCAACACAGGTTTTTGCAGCCTCCATTGTTAACCCAGTTAAAATACATTGAGGATCAACTACATAGTGCAAAAGATCTTTCACTGAATAGGGACCTTTCCTGTCGAATGACCAAATTCAAATGACCAGCATGTTCTCAGCTGGATTCAGTGGTGTTAAGAAAAGCTTTACACACTGGATTTGAATTAAATTTTTATTTTAGCCTAGAGTATGTGTTGTTGCACGGAGCAAAAAAGAGCCCTATATGATAGGTCATTCCCATCTTCAATCAGCATCAGAATTTTCTCTGAGTAAATTCAGAATTTACTCAGATTTAATTCAGCTGTGACAGAAATCTGTAATGATTTCTGTTGTGATTTGTGATCCACCAAATAATTACAAATTCTGTGAGAGGTGATGCCGGGCTCTTCTCTTTCCTAAGGAATATTATGTTTCCACCATGATTTCAATAAATTCCAGTTGCTGTTGATGCAAAGAGATTGTTGGTTGGGTGGGTGGTTAGTTTTTCTTGAAAGGCCTAGTTCTGGTTGTGACAACACCTGCCAGTACAAAGTCGCGTCCCCACTATGAGCAAAGGGCTGGTTCTGCACTCAGTAGTAGATGAAAAGTTTCTAGTTGATCATACGAAGCAGTAGAAACTCCCAGACAAAAGCAGTTTCATAATTTCATCTGCATGATAAATAAGTGCCTCTGAAGTAATGTTTTGAAGCTTCTCAGATGGTGTTACCTGCATAACTGATGCAGAATAAGCCCTCTGATTGCAGGATACTGGCCCCTCTCTTTCTTCCACGTGTGTGTGTGGCAGTAGAACAGGGAGAGGTAGGAGACACTTCACTTTGCCATAGGATTGAGCTGTCAATGTAAAGGTTTGCGACCAGTGGGGATGTAGAAGATCTGTAAGATAGATTAGAAAGAACTGTTGGAAAAACTCAGCTTTGGTCAGTTCCTGTTCCAGATGAAGCTACTGCCCAGTGCTTTGATATGTTCGGTTTTCTTTCTCTTCTTGCCAAATAGGTCAAATTAATACAAAATGTGTAGATAGCATTTAACTCTCCCAACTGCAAGGTGTTTTTGTCAAACAACATCAAACATTAACCTCTTTATTTATATGAAGCTTGCTTGTATGGTGACATCATGCCCACACAAGCTTCTAGGCAGGTGTAGCCATGTTAAATTCAGAAGTCATCATGGCTTTGTGACTCCATATTTCTCCCATTTCAACAAACACCTGTAAATTGTAGGCATGCTTAAAATACTGTGTTTCTAGTTCTAAAATGGATGAATGTGAACATTTCAGCTGCCTGGGCCAGATGCTGCTGTAACACAGCAAGTTTTCAGAGGTGCCATGTTCCTCCCATGTCAGTATAGACTGCTGAAGACAGCAAGAACTTGCCATCTTAAGATGGCAACAGGGCTATTTAAGCACCTGATTAAAGACATTTCATTCTGAAAATGGGTGCTTTGAACTTGGAGGTGCTTTCTCCTATTTATAGCTAGCCCCAGGCAGGATACCACAAGTTTTTATTGCTTGTGACATTTTAGGAAATACTATCCCCATTGTGTTTGTAGCTCACTGTACCCCTTTCTTCACACATCAGAAGCTCTTGAATAGATCTGCACACTGTGAAGAATGCTTGTAGAAGTCTTCTTTCCCATTTCAGACCTCTTAAAAAAGCACTGTATAACTTAACTTACCCATTTTTGAAAGATGCAAGTGTAAGTTTCAAACCAGGCTTGATTGTCACATGAGACTGCTTTTTTCCCCCTACTCCCTCTCATACTGTGCTGAGTGTAAAGGAGCATGTTTTGGTCTCATGCAGGCTTTTTAACTCCGTATTTCTGGACCGTAGCTCTCTCCAATTTGCATGTTTGAAAGTTTGGAACATTTCAGTGAGGTATTAAATCCCATTTTGAAGAGCAAAATCTTCTGAATAAAACAAAGGGGCTGTTAGTTTGGGGCCTGATGACTAGAGCCGTGAATGATTAGGACATGTCAGCTCCTTGTTTGTGCTGGAAGAGCAGCGCCGTTCAGTGCGGACGCGGGTCGGTTTTCTGCTGAGGAGTGGCAGCTGGTGTTTCCAGGAGTGGCAGCTGATGTTTCCATTTCCACGTGCTGTGTTTCAGGTGAGAAGCCCTACAAGTGCACGTGGGAAGGCTGCGACTGGCGGTTCGCGCGCTCCGATGAACTGACGCGCCACTACCGGAAGCACACGGGGGCAAAGCCCTTCCAGTGCGCCGTCTGCAACCGCAGCTTCTCCCGCTCCGATCACCTGGCGCTCCACATGAAGAGGCATCAGAACTAGGAGCTGGACTGGTCGTTGAGGCTGTTCTGTATCTATGCAATTTCCTATTGACTCTCGACATACAACTGAAATCTTGAGTTGAATTTCTGAGTGTATCCACTTAAAAGAGATCTCAAAAGGAACTGGAAATGTATATTTTGTATATTTATGCAGAAAAAAGGGAAGACACTGTATCACAATTACCAGTGTGTTCAGTCGTTTGTTTGCTTTCATGATGTATATGGCTTTAGTCAGCAGGTTTCATCTCTTTACAAGTATTATATCTCAACACATTGCAGCTTTATGCTTTTTTTTTTCCTCTTGCAGTGTTTTGACCAAAGCACTGTCATTATTGTGACAATGTTTAGTAAACAAATTAACGAGAGAATGCAGATGAATGCACAGTGGAAAAGCCATGAGCTGTAATCTGTCAGGTTTTTACTGGACATACTTAAGTACATGTGGGGTTTTTTTTTAATGTTAAGCCATTCTGTGGATATAAAATACATAGAAAAATTCATAAACAGCCATAGAACAAAGTATTTTGTTCTGTGTGTTGCATGTTTGCTATGACAAAGATTTTGTAAATATGCAAATCAGCTTTTTAGGTTTAATACAAAAGTTTTCTAAGAAACATCTGAAAAAAACAGTTGTTTTACATTTGATAACATGGCACATTTATAAAAAAAGTTACTTAAATACCTCTCATAATAGTACCAATCTAGTCAGATGTTTTGTACCTGTTAACTCAATGGTGTGCACTGAATATTCAAAGCAAGAGTTTGTTTTCAAATTGCGTAAAAGGGCAAAACATGGAGAATGAGCTGTAAAGTCAATGTTGGAAGCTGAAATAGCGGGGATAGTTAAAATGAACCCAGAATGTTAAACCTCTTACTATAAGCTAAACTTAGTATCACTTTAAAAAGAAGGATTTAGGATGCAGTTTTCATACATAGGCATATTAAGCTGGTTCAGCACCAGTGTGATCTAGTTTCATGTGGATATTGGATGTAATTTACTAGAAGGTAAAGGATACAGTAATTTTTTTTTTAAATTACAGTGCAGTTTAGTTAATCCACTGTTCAGATTGACACACGCAGGGAAAAAAATTCTGCTTACAGAAGTAGCTGAAACTCCACTGAAGTCAATGAAATGGTGCCCTTTTGTGCTAACAATGACTTTGATCCACCGTGCTCAGCCTTGAAATCGTAGATGGAGGGCCAAAGATGAGGTTAGACCAGGTAGGATTTGGCCAGACAACAGGAGAAAACCAAACAAACCTAAGAAGTGTCTGAACTTCATAAGCCGTAATATTAAGCTGTCAACCAAAGGCTAGAATAGACAATCAAAATACCAAAAAAAGGGTCTTGCAGGAAAACCTAGCTTTGTTAAAACTGTTGTTTGTCTTTATTTATTTGTGGTATATGATAGACTCTTCTTTTTTTAAGACAATTTTACGTATACTTGATAAATTATAGTTTTGTTTGTTATAGTTAGAAATGTTGCTCTCAATGTAAATAGTTGACAAACGATGTAAATAATTTTGTAAGGCTTCAAATGTTTATACGTGGAAACACATGCAGAAATTGGTTGCTGTTTTGCTTCTTTTGCCTCCCCCCTACCTTATTTTTGTATTGTGGTATTTCCTATGCAAATGATGGAGCAAACAGCTGTATAGTTGTAGAATGTTTTGAGAGAGAATGAAATCGTTTATATATAAAGACTTTTTTTTTTTTGCAAAATAAAACAAAGTGCCTAATGTGTGTGTGTGCGTGCATGTGCTTTCTCTAGCTCCTGACAATGAAAGTTCTGTGTTTTGCAGTGGAAGCTGGAAATCATGACAGTATTAAGCAAAGAATGTCTGTTCTACATAGGGACTGCCTCTTTGGAAAGTACCTGGCACTTCTGCATCTTGCCCTGATGAAAATGATAAATGTGAAGGGATAAGGGTTGGTGCTTTTCTGCCATCTGAGTTTAAAAGGAAGTGGCCAGTTGCCTGAAAACGGTTGCAGTTATCCATCCGCAGTAGCGTGATTGGAAATCAAAGGTACCTGTGGGGTGCACAGAAGTATACAAATTCCTTCCCACTTCCAAGATGGTTAAAACCTATTCACACTCATTGACAGTGTTGCCCAAAAGAAATTTCTCTCCAAAAAGGTCCCTTCATGCCCCAGAAAGGCAGGAAGGTCCCACAGCAGCACTATGCAGTATCAGCACTATGCCTCCCATATCAGTGTCCTCTTTTCAGTGTTTCTCCCTTGGAAGTTGTAGTACAGTTCACATGAAAAATTCAAGTAGTTGTGTATTTTCATCTCTGGGGGTACATCTCTCTTCTTTCCTCCAAGCTTCAAGAGAAAAGGCATACTGGGCTTTTTAAAAGAAATTTCTCTTAAAACCAATGAAAGAGTCAGTTTAAATATAGTTTGCCAGCAAATGTTAATATTCAAACCAATCATTTATTCAAAATACCATTATTGTCTCGTAAGCTCTGATTCCTAAATCCTTTGAAATTCTGTGTTCTTTCCTTACAATCAAACTTTGATTTTTCTTCAATTGATTTTTCTCTCTTAATTATTGTCTCTCACATGTCATCTAATCCCTCCTTTTACAAAATAGCTAGGATGGCATTAACCAAGTTAGTGAAGACCCAGTTAACTGCTAAGAAATTCTCCCTGCATGTCACCTAACTGCACAACTGCAAAAGGAAGCAGAACAATGTTTTGGAGCATAGGGAGAGAGAGCTCCCACAAGCATTGCTGTGCCATTACCCTTTCCTGATCCAGCCATTAGAAAAACTCCCAAGTTTTTTTGAGGCATTTCTGCTCGGAGAAGAAGCTGGAAATGAATTGGGCAATTGTCCACATCACTGGGAAAGAGCTTCTAGAGCTTATTTTGCTGAGTACCAGCAGTGATGGGGGCACGGGGATTGGCAAGCTCCCCTGTTTAGCTCAGCCCCTGGTCTCTGAGCTGGACTGCTGGTGGGTTTGGTAGCCCCTGTCTCCTCTTGGCTGAGTTTTGTCTCAAGTCAGTGGATGAAGGCAGCGCTCACTGCTCTGTTTCCCAAGCCTTTTCACAATGAAAGCCCGCTGATTGCATGGTTTCAGCCTCCAACATTGCCTCATACTTCTTTTAGATGTTTCTATTGCTCAGCTACCTGGTTGCATAAACCAGCCTAATGGCTTCATATTAATCTTGAATGAAAGGCCATAATTAGGCCTGTCTACTTCAGCAGCATTTAACCTAATGCAAACAGAGAGAGAGAACAGACCCATGCACGAGAATGTTACAAAACCTAAAGTAGAGGGGCTTTCTTTTCTGGCAAGCACTACAGCTGCAGAGCACAGTATTAATACAGGAATTCAACAATTTCAGCCTGGTCTGAAAATCTGCAAGAAAAAGCACTGTTACCTTAGCCCCTGCTTGGCTTTTGTACAGCAGTTGGCGCAGATTCCCCCAAGGTACCAAGGCCACCCTCAAGTTCATCTCTCCAATTACCCTTCAGAACCCAAATTATCATTCCATGAGAAGAGAGAAAATCCAGTGGGCCAACTGGTTTTTCTGGTGGCCACATGAACAACTTGTCCTCCGTTTGACTGGGTGCTGAGTCCCTTCCCGTGGTTTTTGATGTGACTTTACAGCCTGATTATCCACAGAAGTGCCTCTGCCCACTTGGGAACCTTGTTACCTTCATCACCCAGGATCCTTGCACAGATCCTTGTTTTAATCTGGTGGGTAATGAGGCTCTGTCACGCTCTGCAGCTACCATAGTGGTGTTGCTATTGACCTTCATGAAGACTCCAGCTCAACAACTTACTATTAGCTAAAAGAATGTGGTTGATTACTCATGTACTGAATAATGTATCCTGGCACTTTGAGTGTGTTAGGACAGAGAGAATTTATTGGCCACTGTAAGTAGCAGAAGCAGCCCAATGGATATGCTTTTAATAAAGCAACTGGCATACTTTGCTTGTGTTTACTTATTCCTCTTCTGCACTACTGACCTTAAGGTTGTTGTTGTCATCTACAATGTATCCAGCACCACCACTGATGCTGCTTGTTTGGGATTTGAGATTTGAGCAGACTCAGGCCACTGGAGAAGCCATGGAGACCAGGCAGAGCCCGGTCTGTCTACGACAAAGGCCAGTCCGTGGCAAATGGAGAGCACTTTTGTTTACCAGGTTCCTTTGATGTTGTTATTGTCCTTTCTAAAAGTAGTTGCTGTTTATATATAAATATGTATATAAATATATATTGGGGTGTGTGTATGCATGTTCATTTGCACATTCAGTCAGTTCTGAATCCTGGCAAACACTTGCTTTTTGTGACCTGTCACAACAGCAAGCTCCACAGGTTAGCTGAGGAGAAAATGGGTGCTCCATGTCCAGTCCGAATATCCAAGCAGCTGGGGAAATTTAAAGCTCTTGTTCCCTGTTATGTGTACTGAATTGAAAAAGAAACGTAATGGTGAATTTCTGTTTCCAAGGAGTAGATAATTTCTTTATTTTGGAGTCTCCTAAATGGGGGGGAGGGGGGGTTGGGGCGGAGTGAGATATAGGGAGATGAAAGGGTGGTTATATTACAGAGACAAAGTGAATTCACACTGAAAAAGAAACTTCAGCTAGGCAGGTTAGAAATGTGAGTTATTTCTGCAGGAGGACCTGTTCAGGTGGCAGTAGACAGCACCCTGAAATGAGGTCTCAAGGGCAGCTTGTTAAAGCAGGCTTCCTTTCTCCACTTTTCCTTCTCGGTCTCTGTCCTGTTCTGTTTCTGCTGCCCATCTGATTGCTCCTACAGCTTCAGCTCCTGTTGTTGTTCCTTCCCACCCAACTGGGCAGCTGTGGTGACGGGCTTGGGGCCAGTGCTGCCCTGGCCCTGCTCTGCCTGCTTGTGGCCCAGTGCTGCACTGGTGCCAGCTGAGGCACCCTTCTCACCTGCCTCAGGTTCAAATTTGTGCCATAAACAATAACAACATGGCTTGTTCGTGTTCTGCCAGTCTCCCTGTGCTGTATAACAGGGGCAAACTTTCTCCTGTATGTGCAGTGCTTGTGTCAGTACACAGGATGTGCTGTGTCTACTTTTGCACTTAGTGTGATCTTTATCCCACACAGGGCTCAGGAACCTGATTAGAGCCTCTTCCTTCTCAGGGGATCAAGCAAAGATATGTGGTGCCAAGGGACATTCTCTGCTTTTGTGGCAGCACCTTAGAAAGGCTTCAGAGTGGAGTCGTGGGATATCCAACCTTTGTTTTTGTACTGACCTCCCCATTTTCCCATTTCACTCTTTTTTACTGTAGCAGAGTCCGTTCAACAGCTTTGGCTACAGGAAGATTTTGAAAAATGTGGTTTGTCTCTTTCTCAAGAAACAAGGAGTCACACTGGCTGATTTGCCATCTCCTCTGCCTGGGAAATCAAAGTCTCAAGTCTCTTCAAAATAATATCCCCAAAGGCCATTTCTCTTCCCAGCCTCAGTTGTTGTTTTTGTTTATACTTGTTTTGTTTAGCTGGCTATTGTTATTGTGGTTTGTCATTATTTCCAACCCATTGGGGTGGATCACTAGACCAAAAAAAGGACATAGACCCCTCAGAGGGACCAGAGTCCCAGTCTCCCAGGTCAGTACCCATGCTGAGAGGATGCAGACTCATCGTTCTCTTTTTGTCCAGTCCCATGAATCCTCCTGGCTGCCTGAGGAGGATGAATGCAAATGCAGTGAGCTCTCACTGTGCCCCTGAATAGTCCATGGCCTGCTGGATATCCTGAGAAGTTGTGGACATGTGCTTTTGGCTTTCACAGGGCCAGGAGGAGCCAGTACTGCATCTCCAGCCACTGGAGCACTATGCTGCTTCGTAGGTTATTCCATCAGAGAAGGGAACCATCACCAAATGCCTTCATGCCAGTGGCTTAGCAAAGAAAAACGGCAGCAGTTTGTGAAAAACTTCACGCTGTGGACATGTAGAAAGTGAGCCAGAAGTGTGCCTTTGACATTAATATCCCAAGAGGATTTCGGCAGGGCAACACCTTGTTTCTGGATCCTGAAAGGGGATGAGCATTTAGTCCTTAATAGCATGAAGCCTGAGGCTCTGCTAAAAATCTACAAAAGCACAGCTCTAGGACCCCATAAGGAATTTTAAACTCATACATTTATCAGAATTTATACGTAGGGTCAAACATTAGCAGTATGAACATTTTCTGGATTATGTGCTTACATTACATCCCACCATAGGTGCTAAATCCCTTTTAGGTGGATCAGATGTTTTGCTTCTGTGAGAAGAAATGTGCAGCTTCAGTAACTCGCATGACTGAAGCAGGCTTGAGAAATCTGTTTCTGCAGGCTGCGTTGGCACCAGAGACGGCTCTGAGGTCTGGGTCTGTGGGAGCAGTCTTCTTCCTTGGTGGTGTTGGTGCAGAGCTGGCACCACTGCCACCACCTTGTAGGTGACTCTGGGCACTTTGTACACTTCAGGATCGACTGGGCAATCACCATCACTGATTGAAATAATATGCTGAAATAGGTTCAATTTGAAAAATCAGCTGTATTTAAGTATGACAGAAAAGAAGACCTAAAGTCTTAGTGTATGGCTCTTGGGGAGTTTTCACAACAAATTTCTGGATGCCAGTCTTTTAATCTGCAGTGTCTCCTGAGGCTGGATCCAGATTTGATCCTGTAAAAGATATTTATCTTCCAGTTTCATTTGAATACAGAGAGATTTCAGCTGTGGAAGATGGCAGAATTCTTGCCTGATCAACACCATTTCCTCTGCTGGCCATTATCAGTCAGTAAGAGCCTTACATGGTCCAAACCTTTCCCTTCAGCCCATCTGTGATGAATCCCTTGAATGAACACTCAAATTCATAAAGTGTGGGTAAGAACAAGCAATAGAAATATGTTCAGATACATTTGAATTTGGTTTGGCTTGGTTTTTTGTTCTCTGTGTTCTCACGTAAGTAATGAAATAACAGTAGTTTTCTTATACAAATATTTATACACTATTACTAAATTTACCTGTGGTTTCCCCTCCAACCCAAAAAATTAATAAATCGCTGTTTTCCTAATACTGTGTTTGGTTTTTCTCCTGTGCTGTTATCAGGCCAGAACTAAGAGTCATTCCTCCTTTGAAGAAGCTCAGACAAGTGGGTAAGCCAGGCTCAATGTCCCCAGGGGAAAACTTACTTCATTTCTGAAACATTAACAACAGCAATCAAATGAAATGTGAGTATTTTCAGAGTACATTCTGTGCCTTAGGACATTTAAGCTAATTTCTTGAATAAAGGAACTTTTCAGTAACCTTAAAGAAGCGTGCCCTGAAAAGACAGTTCTGAATACCAGCTATTTCTGACATGTACCATCTGCAGACAAATTAGTCTCAGGGACCCCACATATTCCTGTTTTATCATCTTCACGAGATTACTTTGTGTATTTATGTTATGTAGCTTGCATGCAGTGGATGGTAGATGATCCTTCATTTGTTTGTGTCTGGCATTGCTGTTTTGTGATGGTCCCTTAGAGACAACTTCTGCTGTTTCTTCTGCCTGTTGCTCACTTTGTCCCCAAAGTGGGGAACAGGGTTTTATCTGGGGTCTGGTGACTCAAAAGAAGATGATCACCTGACCTGTCTTCAACTTGTTTCCAAGCAAGTAGTCTTTTCATGCAAATACCGCCAGCCACTGCTGCCATAAGTTGTGTGGATTGGTGCACCTTACCATGCCTGGAGAAACATCTGGGACTGCCACATTTGCAGATAAAACCAAATTACTTTGAACTGCACGCTATTTGCACAGCTGTGGTTGGGGATGGTTTGGCCCATGCCTGACAGACACCTGATTTGAATTGTTTTCCAGCGCTCCGTGTAAGTGCAGAAAGTTTCTATCTGCTCCATCTCAGACTTCTAATCCTTAATGCCATCAGAGAATTGGTAAAATGAACAGATATTTTTGGGGTTTATTTTCCCGGGGTGTCTCATCCTTGCATTTAAGCCTGAACATCTGAAAAAAAACCACACTTAGCAATTAATGGAAACAAATCAATCTTACAGCCAAGGCAATGCATACGATCAGTCGACAAGCAAATGTGTATGTTTATGCCGGCAAGATGGATAAGCAGCTTTCTCCTTGCAACAGCATAGTTGTACAAGCTTGTTTGAGCAATCAGAGCTGTGTCTGTACTCGTAAATTAAACATGGTTGGGACTGTTCCCTGGTGCTGAGGCCGGGGGAGATGGAAATGGTGCATCCATATCCCCCACCTCCTCTCTCCTCCCTGCTCTGCACACAAGCTGCCTGTTGAGAGTGGCCCCAGCCCATGCCAGCTGTTGGCCTGTGCTTGGGAATTGTTTGGGAAAGTTGGCCCTGGCTCTGCTGTGCCAGGCACTGTGCTGACAATTAAGCAGCACAGACAATTGCCTTCCAGCGCCTGGAAACGTTCCCCAGAGCTGTTTCATTTACCAGGATGGGCATCAGCTTTGGATTCAAGCTTTGGCAGATTCAGCTTGGCTTCCCTCTGACTTTAAAAGGAGGGAAGCAAACAAACAAAACCCCATGGCATTCAGGGGAGCAGTTCTGCTGCATGTGGTCCTTCTTAGAGCCTGAGAAATATGCAAATACACAGGCTCTATTGATTTGCTTCAAATTGCTCTGCATTGACAATAGAATAAAGACAAAAAGCAGAAATAACCCAGAAAATTGCCTCACTATAATGAAAAGGGAAAAAAACAGTATTTTATTTTATTTTATTTTATTTTATTTTATTTTATTTTATTTTATTTCATTTTATTTCATTTTATTTCATTTCATTTCATTTCATTTCATTTTATGTTAGTTTGGTTTGGTTTGGTAGGTGACAGAGACTGAGGAAGAAGTCTAGTTGCAGGGTTAAATGAGGAGGCTCTGCAGGGCGCTATGTAGAAAAAAGGGGAGGAAATATTCAGAAATGTTCCTTTAAAACAGGGAGACAGAGACAAAGAGGAGAGAAAAGAAGAGGTCTAATCCCTTTGAAGCTTGCAGTTTTATGAGAGCTATGTCCTTGGGAACTGTGCACCAAAGATGACTAGAGCCGCTTCAGGCTTTGCAAAATTACTACAAACATAAGGTAAGTGGCTTTATCATAAAATTGGAGTGGCCATTAAAACTTCAAAGGAGACGTATGACCTGAATTTTACCTGTCACAGTCTGGAGTATTTATTAGAGGAAGATTTGATTCCTTTCTTTAGTTAACAACCTGATACTCATGTGAGGTCATGAGCCAGATTATAGTTTTCATTGGTGGGATGACAGATTAGATGTTAATATTTTATTGCTCCTGACCTTGGGAATCCATGAACCATTGGACAGGTGAGAGGTGAAGAAAACTCAACCTAACTCCTTTAGGAATGAGAGCATATTTCTAATACCTGAGTGTGGTTGTAGTGGTAGCTATCCATTGACTAGCTCCCAGTTTGCCTGGCTTTGACAGGACACGTACCTCAGAGGATGTTAGGGATTTTAGTACTTGCTTTAGGAGCCTTGCCAAGCAGTGACACTGCCCCTTTCCTGAAAAAACTTGAAATTAGAATACCTCAAAGGAGGGGCAGATTCAGCAGTCAAAATGGTAGTGAAAGACTCTGCGATAAAGCCACTCGTGTCCAGGAACGCCCATGTGTTTTTCAAACCTTGGTCCTTCCTCCTAAATCTGCTGCTGGTTGGCTTTGCTTGAGCCAGAGCATTTCAACATCTTGTCATCTCACAGGCACAATTGACTCCTTCCTTTCATTCTTGGTGGTGCTGCCTAGTTGGTCACCTCTTCTACTGCCTTGGTTCTTTCTCATTTTCATGGTTCTCTTTTCCATACTTTGAAACTCTTCCCCTAGAGACAGGTCTTCCTGGGGCTTCCCACCTTCCCTTCCAGTATTTTCTGTTATTCTTCTGCTCACCCCCAATAAGTGCTTTTAATGTCCCTTTTAAATGAGCAATTGCCACACAGACCTTTGGCATCCCAGTCTGCTTGCATTGCACCCTAGCACGCACTTGTGGGAATATTCTTGCCTGCAGCTGTGCTTGTAAATGATCGGAATAGTTTTACTAATATTTGCATTAGACTGAGATGCCTATTGTTTTAAGAGAACACAGTAACAGCAATTTAACAGTACACACGTGGGATCCTCTGTAAAGCTGTTAATCTGTACATTTCAAAGTCAGTGAAGTAACTTCTGCAATGTCCTGTCTGAGGAAATAGAAATATTATTAACTACCTTGGCTGAGGCCAGTTGAGAGCAGAACCTGTGGGTGTGCGTTCTGAAACAAATACTGGCCCTTGTAACTATTTGCAAATAGTTTCCTAGATACAGATTTGAAATTGAGGTTCCAGTGGTCTTTAGGTGCCTAATCCTGGCCAACTGTAAAGATGGCAAGCTTGATAATAGCTCTAAAGATATCTCTATGATCAACTTAAGAACTGTGGTCCTTTTGCTTACTTGGAGTAATGATGGTAGTAGCCAGCTTTTGCATCAAAGGCTTATTACAGAACTAGTTTTCCAAAGACTGAGAGGTCCATAAGATATTTTACGTTATCTTCCTGCTGAGGTGCCACTAGTATGGCATCTCTGGTAGCCTAATTGTGGCAGACAAGGAAGGGTAAGGGACTCCTTGAAAAGGAATACTGTAAGAACGGAAAACTGGATTTGTGTCAATTTCTAAGCCAGTGATTGCTATGGTACATAGAAGTAAAGTAGACATATACAATCTAGAAGATAATATTTTAAATGCAAAATTGTCTACAGACAGCCCTATGACAGGACTGGCTCTTCCAACAGCGTGATTAAACTTGCAGATAAGGTTGCGTTCTTTGAAATAAAACAAAAACAAACTACAACAACAAAGGAAAATGACAACAAAACAAACCCAACCCAATCCAAAAGAAAAATCAGCAATCTGGAGGTGAAAGCCTGTTTCCCTAGCTGAAGACTAGACTGTGTCCAAGCCATCCACTATTCAGCACTGAAGTGACTGAGAAGTGCAGCTCTCCTGAGTCTTCAACCAAGATATCTTTATCCAGTCTCGTCACCTCCTCTTTTTGACCTAAAAACCGTCACCTCATCTCCCTTGCTCTGAATCATCCCCTTTCCCTCATCTTCCCTTATCTCCCAGTCCTAGCACCAGGTTATCCTGACCATTCATGGCCTATCTTTTCTTTCTTCCTTTCTCCTCCCCATTGGAGCTGCGGTCAGTCGGCATTGCCATGTGCAATGGTTGGTGGCATCGCTGGATGTCCACCCCAGCTGAGGTCATCTCACCATGCTGCTACCAGGAAGATCATTCCTCTTCCAAGATTGCAAGAGAGTGACTTATCTTATTCCTCACCACAGCAGGCTCGTTGCATTGCCCTTGCTTTCTCCTACCACACCAGTACCCCAATCCCCTCACATAAGGAAAACCTGGGATTAAATTGTTCCACCACAGCTATAAGCCACAGCAAAACTGGCCTAACTGGTTGGAGAGCAGCCAAATAGCAACACAGTGGATCATGTGTCATGGGTACTTATAGAAATGAAATGTCACAGCACTCACATAGGGAAGGAAGACTTGGTCCCCGGCCATGAGGTGTAAAAAAGTTTTGCTGGAATTTTTGCCAGTTGAAACTGATCATAAACTACTTATTGCCATTGCTAAAAAAGGCCTGGCAAGCATCTTGCTGGGAAACAATTTTTTTTCAGTTACAAATATGAGTTGCAAACTGAATGTAATCCTGAGCAAGATTTGTGAATCACTTAGACTCTTTTGAGCACCTTAGAAAAAAATGCCACAGAAATATGTCCAGAGGTGGGTTATTTATTTTAGAGTTTTATTAAAAAGCCTGTCTGAGACAAAATATGCAGTGTGGCTGTCATCTATAAGGATGTAATCCCCAAAAAAGGAGCTGAAACTTTCAGCATGTTTCTGGGAAGGTCTATTTCCAGTTTATATCATCAGTGTTAAAAGAAGGTCTTAAGACTAGTAGGATTTTGGTTTAAGTGGTCAGGAGAAAGAGTCTCAAAGTGTTATAATAAAGATGAGTGTTTTAAAGAACAATGGGAGTAGCACAAAAGCAATCTAAGAAAGGTGCCAGAGACTGGCTTTAGGCAAACAGAGAAATCTGTAAAGGCTTCACCTGTGTTTTTGATATGTAACAAAGAATTCAGTATTTCAGGCTAAGGCTAGAAATAGGCTAGGCTCCTAGACCCCAATAATCATAATGGGTGCAAATGCATGCATTTATTTAGCAAAAAATTTCTACTGGCAAATGCCACAATCAGACAGAGCATGTCAAGTATCTTTTTACTGGACAGGGTGCATTATAATCCAATTGTGTGTCACAAGTCAGGCAAGAACTAAGAGGATAAAATGGGCAGTGGATAGTGTCTGAAGTCGGCACCAGCTGCATCCAGCCTCTCTCCTGATGTCTGATTCCCTGCAGAGCTGGTACCAGCCCACTGTGAGGACGTGCTACAAGCCAGCCTGGTCACGCTACTGTAGCCTCTTGGCTTTGTCAGGCCAAGTCCACTTGCTTTCTCCTTGCCACTACACCATGTCCACTCCATTCCTGTGCTTCTCCAGCCCTGCTTCCCATTCCCAAGGTTTTGCCTGAAGAGTCTTCCAGTTCCAACACTCTGTCTTGTCTTTTTTTATCCTGACCAGTCTTTCTTCATGCCCAAACTGCTCGTTTCCATTAGTAAACCATGGTCACGTAGTTGTTGTCTTCTTCTTTCTCAAGCTTCTTATCTAGACTTGCTGTCTGTGTTTACACCATTGGACCCAAGAGTGCTTCCCAATTCCCATGTCTAGATGTGTGGTTAGTCATGCCCCAGCTCTATGTTGAGATGGAAACCTGGACATGTGTGCTGGATGGGAGCTGCAGCATGTCTCAACAGGCCGAGGCATTCAGATGACCAGGAAATGAGGGCCCCAAGACATGCTGCAGAGCAAGTAAGTACAGATGCAGCCACTGTTTCTCAGCTATCTGGCTCTTCAGTCCCAGGTCTCAGTCCAATTTTCCATACTCAGTCATCACTCCCGTCTCCACACCCAGCCAGCATAAGTTTCTGTTCCCTGCTTTGGGACAAACTCTCAAAACTTATCCTCCCAGTGGATCCAATTCTGATCCCCTGGACTTTGATGTCTTACCCTTCAAGCCACATCTCTGCTTCCTCCTCCCACTGCCTTGTTTCTTGCTCTTGGTTCTTGAACATGATCCCTTTCCACTCCTAACCATTGCTAACAGCCACTAATCCATGAAGAAAGGCTGCTTTGGTTCAGCCCAGCTGCTTTGTGGGGCCACTCAGGGCATAGTTCCACATATATATTCCATAGTTCCTACTGCTTCCACCTCTGGTTGGTAAAGGATGCTGTAGTCATTACAGGCTTGATGCCAAGTGCCTTGGACATAGTGTTGACCACAGTGTGAGCAAGACCTTGGTTTTTCATGCACAGTGAGACCAGAGTCCTGCATGGGAGATTTAGAAAGAGATACCTGCCCAGACTTGCATGCCCTGCCTGGGACCATGTTTGTGCAGTGCAGTCACATGTAGGAACTTGTGAGAAATGTAGAGTTCAGTGATGCTGAAGCAATTTAGCCTGAGCTGGTTAAAACACCTGTTCAGATGAATGCTGAGCAGGTGCAGATCTCAAATTTAAAAATTTTTCAACTTCCTGAATTTGTGTAGATTTTCATAGGGGAGGGAGAAGGTACAGAACAAAGTCTGCCATTATTGTTGGACTTCCGAGATCTGACCAGAAGACATGGGGATCCAGGGCTGTTTAACAGAAAAGCCCAAGAATTGCTTTGCAGGCCAAAATGTCAAAAATCCTTTCAGAAATAGCAGGGAAACAAAATGAAAACCCTGCAGGGGATAGACAGACACCTGTAAAATTTTGGGCTATATTGTTATATTTTGATAGATTACATGCAAGCTTACCTCAGCTGGGAAGTGCCTACATTTGTACTCTTAAGGGTTCTAGATGGGTGGAAGAAGAAGACAGAAGGCAAAGCACAGGGTATGTAAAGTCCAGAGATCTCAAAAGGGCAGCGCTCTGTGGGACTTGTACTGTCCTGCACTCCAACTGGAGGCCAGATCATAAAATCATTGAATGGTTTGAGTTGGAAACAGTATGCAAAGTCATCTAGTTCCAACCAGCCCCCTGCCATGGGCAAGGGCACCTTCCCCAAGACCAGGTTGCTCAGGGCACCTTCCAGCCTGGCCTTGAACACTTCCAGGGATGGAGCATTAGTGAGGTCACTGGAATCTCAACACTGAACACTGCCTGCTGCAGGGCAGTCTTGGGCTGTGGTGTCTCACACTGAGCTCTGCTGGGGTGCTGCTGGGGCTGCCCAAGCAGCCAGAAATCAGTGTGCATCCCTGTCTTACCCCTTTCTGGAATCATGACGTATACCCACACCTAGGAGCTCAGAGGGCCTCCACATATCCACACCTCTCAGGGACCTGCCAAATGGCTGGTATTTTCTAAGGGTCAGCTGCTGTCTCATTCCCTTGGTGCAGTGTTATTGTTCCCAGTTCAGTGTTTTCCTTTCCCCCAGCCCACGTCTTCACTAGGTCCTTGCACTCAGTCTTCTTACACTTCATATTCTCTTGATGGTTGCTCACCTCCTTTGAGGCGTGCATGGAAGTTGATGGAGGCATTGAAGTCTCCCAGCTGACTGACACAAAACACCATGAAACAGCCCAGGTCACATACCACATCCAAGTCAGCCTAAACCCAACAATCCACAATCCTTCATACTCCTTTGGCTAATACAGCCAAGAAGAGCTGGGACTTTCAGGCAGACCTGTCATAGCAAACTCAAGCAATTTGCAGCCTCTTTGTTCCACAGCTGTGTCAGGTTCTAGTCTAACTTGAATGGGAGAGGTATTCTAAAAACTGCTTTTGTTTATTTATTTTCAGATGTGCATACCACAAAAATTAGATTACGGTTTGGATTTTGTCACAGCTGTCTCCTGCAAAGACTGATTCTGTTTGCAGCAAGTATTTTCTGGAGGGTTTCTTCTATTAATTATATGCTGCCACCCACTTATTTCCTTAAGGCAGATTTTGCATCTGGGGTTTCTCTATGAAGTTTCCTTTCTTTAAGGTAGCACATCTCTAAGGTGGGCAGACCAACAGTGTAGAAAAGGCTTTTACAATCCAGGGGTCAAATATGTTTCTTCTGCTACATCGAGGGATAAAAAGTGCAGAGACTGTGTGACAGACAACATTAATTTACCCTGTGCTGTAAGCAATTGCAAACTAGGGACACAGTGGAGAATCCAGCATTGCCTTGATCTTGCAGTCCCACATATGCTTGACATTTGTAAACAAGGAGAAGCATAAGATAAACACAAAACAGTAAGGAGATTATAATTTGAAAATTTGTTAACATAATTTGGAGTTTTTTTACAGTTAAATGGCAGAGTGATTGAGGCATCTTGCTGTGTATGGAGACCCAGCCATTTGAGCTGGAAACTCAGAGATTGAGGCTGACTACCAAAACAGCAGCTTTGTATAAACCTCACAGGCCAGCCACACACAGAGACATCTCTAATATCAGTGTAAGTGTTAAGTTTTGTGGTGCAGCATCTCTCTGGTGATTGGGCTTGGCACACAGAAGAACTTCCAGCATACTGTTACTCTATGTCTCCATGGGAAAATCTGGGAAGCCTGGAAACTATGGTTCTGTGATAACTGGAGGTGATCATAACCTCTAATGAGTTTGTCACTGCTCTTTTAAGACAGATTTGTCGATACAGGAAATTTTGGGGCATCCATCTCTCTCTCCTGCTTGGCAGCCCTTGCTTGCCATAGGTCTGTGTTATCTTTTGTTTCTGTTTGTCTTTCTGTCCCTGGATTAAGGAATATTTATTTATTCTGTTCAACATGGGGCCATTTCTGAGGGAAGGATCAGAGAGTCCATCTGCATACCACGGGTATCCCTGGCTGATGGCAGGGATGCCAGGGAGAAGGTGTAAGAGGTGTATCCTCCCTCCTCTTCCTCTGTCTCACACAGGGATGGAAGCAGCCTCTTCAGTCTTGAGCAAGGGCTTTAAATATGAGGTGCTGGGTATAGAAGGATTTGCTATTGTGGTCTTTCTCAGCAAGTCAGGCATGGTGTTCATGGTCTTACCTTCTCTGTGTGCCCAGAGCACTGCAGGTAAACCATGGATGTGTGTGTACATCCTGTGAAGGCTTTACTGCCAAGCTGCTTCACATGGTCCTGCCTAAGGCCTTCACCACCTGGAGTGCAAACACAATACTTAGGTTCTGTCTCTTGAGCATCTCATGCCTTCAAAACCACCTGAAAACCATATTTTCCTTCTCCCTTTAGGGTACTCTGAGTGTAAACTGGAGTGGAAGCTCAGCCCTTGCACTCTTTGTAGGATGTTGATAGAAAAAGCATAAAAGTTTTAGCTTTCAGATTGGTATTTTCACTTTAGTTCTTTGTCCCTTCTCTCATCTGCCCTTTAGTTGTGACGAAAGTTTGTTTGGAGTAGTTGTGGTTTAATACTGGAGAAGGAAATATTCTGCTTTGGCAAATCTTGCAGCAGAAAGTCTCCTGCAACTTGGTTGTCAGTTTGTTTTTTGACTTTATTTGCAAATACAGTTTCTACAAGAAGTAGAAACTCAGTAGTGAATGTTTTGACAATTATGTTAACCCACCCCCCCTTTGAGAGAGCTGATTTTGAATTTTTCAGAGCCCTTTTCCAAAACCAAGAACTTATGAGCCCAGTTCCTTTTTATTTTCTGGGTATATAAGTTGTACTTCTTCCCATATACTGACTTTACAAATCATACCAGGTCACACTGCCCATCACTTGGAGTAATAAGGGGTATATAAGGGGAGAATAACATTGTCATATTTCTAAGGTACTCAAAGGATGTGAGTTTTCTTCAGACTATTGGTACAGGAGACCTCATGATGTTGGTAAAACCACAAGAAGCTGTACATCGGCCTTTCCTTTTATATATATATATATTTTTTATTTTTTTTTTTTTTTTTTTTTTTTCCCTTGGTTGGTG
>VZRH01003888.1:1436337-1457687 GCA_013397555.1 Urocynchramus pylzowi
TTTTTTTTTTGTTGTGGGTTTTTTTTTCCCAAAAAAAAAAAAAAAAAAAAAAGGTGATTAAAATCTCTTTGCTAAAATGTTGTATGCCAAACTTCAACCTGGGACTGATTTGCCTGGTCAGAGGGAAGCCGCAGTGCGTGTCCCCTGATAATGGAAATATCAAACTGCATGACAGACCCTTCCATGGGGAGGGCAGAGAGATGCACCCTAAGTGTGCAATTGCCACAGCTGCTGCAGAATCAGAGAGTGTGCACTGCTTGGATAGGAGGATAGCTAGCATGTCTACGTGGCACAAAGCACTGCTTTGCAAAGCTGCCTCTAAATGAGTCGGAAATAGTCTATCTTCATGCAGTTTTCTCCTCAGGCTAGTGAACTCTGCCTCTTGGCAGGGCTGGTTAGCCCATATGAACTGCTATGCTAATACAGCTAAATTGTGTTCGTTACCCACATTACAAGATTTCAGGTCAGGTTGGCTATCTCTGCATTCAACTGCAGCTTGGCAGTGCCAAGCACATCAAAATCCCTGCAAATGTGAGTCTCTGAGCTTGACTCTGCCCATCCTCCTCAGAGCAAGTTCTTATTGCAGGCAGTGGGAACTTAGCCTAAGGAGCCCATGACTGGGCCTTTAAACATTCAAGACCAACATTTTGAATAATTGACTCTTTAGTTTGCCTCAGGATATTATGATACTTTTCAAAGGCTGGTTCCAATATAGCAATAAGCCACAACAACGTGTGTGTTAGTATGAAATCGGTGCATGCCTCCAGTGCATTGGCATGGAGCCCTTACCACCCAAGAAGTATTCCCGAAGTGATCCAAAGCCTACTGAAATCTGTGGAAAACTTTCTATTGACTTCAGTTAACTTAGATTTCCATTGACTTCAGTGGACTTTGGAAAAGTCCCAGAGATTCTCATGCTTCATACGAGGACTGTTTACATGAAATAATCATTAGCTAAGATATGCAAACAACTCTTGGAACAAGGACTAGCACCTAGGACTCTTCTCTTTTGTGATGGATGCAGAGTCAAATCCTTTCTTGCTTTCTTTCTCTCTGGGTCTCAGTGTTTGTTTTTGCTGCAGTCTGGCAACTTCAACACGGTGGTGGCTGGAGCACTCCCTGGGGACTTGGAAGCTGAAGCTCTCCAGATGGGAAACTACCATAGGCTCCATATCTCCCATGTTCTTCAGGAACGCCCTAACTGCTAAGTTGTTGTATACAAAGCAGTTGTTGTCAGCTCTTCCATTGTCTGGGTTTTACAAAATACACTCTTTTGTCTATCTAGGTCTTTCAAGTTAGTGCCTTTGGCAGTCACATCTGGGTACATACTTAGTCTTACTTATCCTTCTGTTGAAGACAAATACAGATGGAAACCTCCAAATAAAAGCTCCCAGAGTGAGGGTTATCAGGAGGACTTACTAAGGTATTACTCTGGCACCAACATTTTTTTATTGTGGAGTGGGAGCTTCTTGATGAGTAAACTTTGATAATTGGTTCTGCTAAGGTTGTAGAGGTGATGATAAGATCTGAGGTTATAGAAATGTGCAAAGCTCTTTGGTGATCATACAAGTAGAGTGGTATTTCCACAGCCAGATTAGTTAAAACATCCCAGTAGGGAAGGAATTTAAGTGCTCACAATCCTTTAATCAGTATCCTCATGGAATAATAAATTAGTACATTTATTTCTGAGATAAAGATGAGCAATTTTTAAAAATCATTTAATCTACAGGCATATTGATTAATGTATTAATGGAAAGGCAATAATCTAATAAAGCGTTTAGGTAATGTGTTGTTAACAAGGAATGTGCTGTTAATAATAGTTAATGTATACTGTTTAGTTAAATATACACTCATTAATCAAAACAGAGCAAGCTCTGACAGTGCTAAGTATTGCTCTATCAGAGTATTGTCAGCGTGGACAGTGCTGTTAATTATAGGCCAGATGTTGATAATCTTGCTCAGCTCAAGGAGTTGCTTGTCCCATCAGTAGCCTCAGGGGATATTTCTACATTCACTCTGAGATGCTCCCTGAGGCTGCTCCCAAGACCACATGCACTGAGTCTTACTCTCCACCAGTAAATTAAATGGTGCCAGGACACTGGAACTTAAGTCATCAGAGCAGTTGCTGACATGATTTTGGCCTGGGCCACCAAGAACTTCCCGAAACAATTCCCTGGCATGACTGGAGACTCAGCAGAGGCCAGAGACTGTTCCCTGGTGGTCACATGAGTCTGGCCACCCTGGTTTGGGAAGTAAGAAAATTTAATATTAATGACATGGTACACTGTGAGTTGGCCAATTTTGATGCTGGAGAATGGTCCCATGCAAGTGTCATTCATTACTGTAAGAGCAGCTGGGCTGCACAAAGAGCAAAATCTGCAAGCACAGTCCCAACTGTGGCTGAAATCAATCTTTGCAGAGTCCCAGAGACTCATGAGTCCCAGAGGCTCTGTTCACAATCCTGTGGTGCACCCCACAGGCCCCCATCCCAAAGACAGCTCTGCCAGGCACACCAGTACAAACAGGAATCGGGGCCATCAAGAGCAACCCTCTTCCCCAGACACATGGGCATCCCTGTGGGTTCTCGAAGGAGCTTCTGGAGTGCTACAGCTACTGCTACTTGCATGCAAGTGCTTTTCTTTTTTGTTTGTTGCAAACAATGGATTATAGAGGTTCAGGTACTTGAAACAATACCCACAGAGGCCCTTCAAAAGAGGACACAGGTGCATCTGTGGCCCATCTGTAGTTTACATGGATATTGACTGCTAGCCCAGTCTGGTGTGTTCAGTGTGCTCACTCATCTGTGAAAAGTCAGTTGTGACCATAGTGTTCTGCAAAACTGAGCCTGAGGTAACCAAATCAAATATTGTCTCTTACTTCAAGCACTATATACATATATACAGAGATATTGCTGACTTGTAGCAATTGTTGATAGAGCAAGTTCTGATGCTTCAGTTAAATTGCGCTGAGTCATTAATCAGCGGCCCTACTTTATTGTTTTTGACATCGCTTTCTACAGGTTGAAGAAGTTTACCTTTATAAGAAGTAGAAAGTTGACAGATATAGTAGATAATTCTGTTATGCCTGTTTAGAAATGATTAATGCTAAACTTTTGAACAGGTCTGCCTTGAAAAGGAAATGTCACCTGTTCAAATGCAGCTTTGTATGTTCTCCTGTGGTAATGTATTCAGTGCTTATCATCATGCTGATCTGATGCTAGTTTCAGGGAGTAAATGTGAGTTTCAGCAAGTGAAGCCTGATCCTGCAGGTGCATGTTTAGGCAAAACTACCATTAGTTTTAATGAGAGTTTGTCTTATTCAAAAGTGCCTGATGAAGCCAGCAAGTGGGTAATGAAATATGTGAGCACAAGGATGGGTTTTTGTTGCTCAAAATACATTGATGTGCCTTTGAGACTTCCATTCTAAAGTGTTTGTAGTTTGCTTGAATTTTTTGTGCAAAGCCAATCATTGGAACATTTTTATGTTTTATTAAATTCTCATTTTATTTCACTCCCTTCCGGCTGCTTAATAAAGAGTTTCCAGCTGTTTGTAGTTCCACTTGGTAGATAAAGTAGACCCTTATTTTGCAAAGCAGTCAGGAACATTTATAACTAAAAGTGTGTGAATGGCACACACCTCCGAAGGAAATTAACTCTCAGTGGGCTTGAAATAGTGATTAAAAATATAGATACAGGGCAATGGGGTTTTTAAGGGTGCTTAAGCATGTTTATCACTTGCTCTGTAATGATTTTTTTATTATTCCATGTAGTGATTAGAGAATAACAATTGGAGAGCCCACTTGAAAAGTGATGTATTTCAACAAATTGCAGTTTCTGTATTATGGAGAATTAGGAAAAGCAGGTTAAATTTAAGAGGAATGCAAGAAATAAAGAGAGAGAAAATGGTTGCAATACATGAGTGTAATTTCCTCTCTGGAGTTCTATTAGCCATCTACAGGTTTATTACCACTCCACCTCTCAGATGTACTAGGCTCCCACTCTTTCTGGTACTAAGCAAAATAAGAACTCTTGTGATCTATCATATTGTTTGAAGAACTCCAACTGTTCTCTTCATGATTTGCCTATGAGCTGTTCACGTTTTCCATGAATTTGTCCATTGTTTGGATTTGTATGAAATTTATTTTCTGGGAAAAGCCTATTAATTAACTAACCAAGGAACCAAAGACTGGGGCCAAAGGGACAGATTTTCAAGCACTCACTAGGGAGAGTTCTGTTTATACATATTTCATGGGAGGGGTTATAATTTCAAAAATAATTGTGGTGGTTTGGAATTTGTAAATGCTTTGGGTGGATATTGTTACATACTAAGTTTTTGAAGTAACTAACATTCAAAAGACCTTCTTAGTCATTTAACTATTCAGTATTTGAGCTTCTCCTTAGAAAGTAGTTTGACAAATACTAACACCATGGAAACTGTAATATTTATGTACTGATCGAATACAAATAGAATATTTCCCCAACCACTTATCTTTGTACAGGGTAGACAGTTCCTCATTCCAGATCTGTCCCTCTGTCTGTCTATCTATCTATCTATCTATCTATCTATCTATCTATCTATCTATCTATCTATCTATCCATTCATGTTAAACTTGCCATATCCAATTCTTAATGCATATTATGAGAATTGTCTCAATAAAATTTTTGTTGTACACATTCTGTCATTGATCTGTTTGTATATCAATATCATTGATAGTCCATTTGATCCTTCAGGTTTGTGATAGCTGAAACTACAATTCAGTATGTCTCCTTTTCTCTGCTGTAAAGCTGCCTGCAGACCTTACAGGGCCAGAGGATGAAAAAGCCACTGGAGTTTAGTACCTCCTGTTTCACTGCACTGAGAAAATTCAGCAGGAAATGGAAGGCTTGTGGGAGAATTTTTTTTCCTGGTCATTTTCTTCCTTGTCATGTGCCCTACTACAGCAACGGAGAAAGACACAGCTCTCCTCAGCCGCCAGAAGAATGCACTCCACCTGGTTTTTGTATCATCCTTGTCCCTCATGCGATACAACAGCACCACTGCCACTGTTGGAGACTTTCCACTGCTCTCCTGCAAAAGCCCACAGGACACCCAGGGTATGAAAGTAACAGTCTGATTCACCTCCTGTCCCCTTGTAATGCCGAGTGGAGCTGCATACCCTGTCTGAAGAATAGAAACCATTTTGTAATCACAAATCATTAACTGGTCATGCACCATACAGAAGCATAAGTTATTATCAAATTTAAATTATTTATCAGGTTAAAATGTACTGCCTTTCATTGCACACAGAAATAAAAGAGTATTTTCAAAGAATCCCCAAAAAAATCCTTTAAATGCATGAATTGCCAGGCCCTGAAATGTCATTCCTGGCACTGATTAAAGTAAAAATGACTAAATAGTGGCTGTTTGATGGCAACCTCTATAACGATGCCCAAGGTTTTTGTTTCCTTGCTTGTTCTGTGTACCAATATGGACCTAGTGTAAACAGAAACATGAGCTTTCATTATCTTGTATTCAAGCTACTGCAATAAAAACTGCTAATGGAAGAAGAGGAAAGAAGAGAGAAAAGATCAAATGCCTTAACAGATATTTACACAACATAAGAGTTTTGTGGCCATGAGATACTATTCTGAGGTTGCATAGAGGGAGTGAAGAAAGAAACTGCACTTTCAGAAAACTTTGTGACAAGAATAGGTGGGAAAATAATTATGTTGCATGACTAACCTTTTCTTTGTACAGACACATTATAGGGCAGATGCCAAAGCAAACAGTTTCTAAGTGAAGCGTTAATTTTACTCATTTGCTGTCTGATTAGAAGTATTTATAAATGCCTGTAGTATGAGTGTGTTTAGTGTACTTTTTCTTTTTTTTAACATGCAAAGTTTGTTAAATCACTGATAGAAAAGTTCAGGCATTTATTTAAAAAATTGTTTTACTTTAGAATTTTGTTTAGAATGCAGGGATACCTTCATGTTTCAGCATGAAAATATCACAGTAATTTGCCCTTTTCCTTCTTGGAGTGGATAACTAACCTACTGAAGGGTGGGTGACCAGTGGATAAATATTTGGTGAGAATTTTCTGACACTGCATTTCATGATGTCGTGAGCAAAGCAAGGCAAAACAGCCTAGAGGAAATAACTAGGCAGAAGGGTAGCCTGAAACACCTTTCTTAAAGAGTAAGCATTCACTGCAAAATTGCAGAGTCCTTGAGTAGGGTCCTTGCAGACTTTCATCTTCATCCCAGACTTAATCTGGTTTTTCATGAAGGGTCAAGACAGCAGGCTAGAGAGTGCACACACACACACACACACACACACACACACACACACACAGGGTCAATTTGCAGATGGCACAGATAGGATGATATTCCAAGCACTTTGGAGATCTTCACAGATGAAAAGGGCAAAGTCGGGGAATGGCCTGAAATTTACAAAGAGAAACTAAGCAGGGGGAAATGCAGAAAACTGCAGTTTAGAAGGAAAAATCAAACACACAAATGAAATAGAGAATAATGATAGTTACAGCAGCACAACAGGAAAGGATTACTGTGAAGCACAAGCCAAGTCAGCACTCTGAGGCTGCTGCACACAAGAAAAATTCATCATGATGTGATCAAGAACATCATCTGTAAGAGACAGGAACTGACTGCTTAGATCGGTTTGCATTGATGAAATCTCAGCTGGAAGACACTGCCTGCTTTTGGGTGCTGCACTTGAACAAGGATATAGGCAAACTCCAGGAGGGGGTAACAAGAAGAGGAAGAGGTTTAGAAAACAGACATACAAAAGAAGAGCCACAGAAAGAGAATTACTTGGTCTAAAAGGACTGAAGAGGGGATGCAAAAGTCTGCTACAGTAAGGAGATTACCACAAAAAGATAGATTCACTTGAGGGAATTGAAAATCTCCTTTTTTGGATGGGCTAGAAAAATGTCTGTAGGGGTGATTTGGGAACACAGCAACCTCTTTCCAGCCTTATTCCTTTGATTCATTAACCCACCACATAAAACTGTTTCTGAAATCAAACATCTATTTCAAAATTGATTATTAGGAGACTTCTTGGATTAGTACACTTTTAGCATGACACCCTACTAATTTTTGTCTGCAGAAAGAAATCTTGTAATTCTGATGTCAGTGTTTTCTTGTTTCTTGATAATTTTCATGTATATTCATGAACATTCATATTGAAACTCTAAATTTTGTAAATCAGAATTATGTTTCAAAGAGTTTTTCTGTAGTGTTGCTAGATGGCAAATTGTTAGATGGCAAATACCCCTTTAATCTATTTCTTCCCAAATATGTAATCCCAAAGGGTAAAGTTTTAATCTTTCTCTCAGAACAATTGTAACATTTGTATTTAATGTACATACTGACATTTAGTCATAAAATACATGTTTCCACTTGCTTTTTATTTGTCTAGATTCTTGTTTCCAAGCCCTATCTCAGTATTTTTCACTGGCACTAGGGATGTTCATTTGCATCACATTTGTTTCATTTGCATCACTTTGCATTGTTTTTTTCTTTCAGAGCACTCGTCCTTTAGAAATATACCTACCAACAAGTAGTGACCTCTGGATGCTGCCCTCTGTATATTCAACGAAAAAAGTTTGTGAGAAGAATTGTCTTTTTTGTTATCTTGGTAAAATTTTGTTACTGTGAATGTCTTGAATTGATTGAGAAGAAAATGTGTGGCACAGATTTCAAGTTGAATTTAGCATTCTGCTTAAAAGAAAGCCAAAATGCTTAATTTATTTTTCTATCAGAGAAAATTGAGAGGCAGCTTTCCTTTAGAAGAAAAGTTGTGAATGTGACAGCAATTTAAGAAATATTTTGTCTTAAATCCACATTTCTTTCAATGAAAGTACTTGTGTCCTGCAAATAGCATTCATCACAAGATCCATTTGTTAGCAAAGAGACACACATAAACTAATGGCTGACAGAGTACAAGGTTGTGCTCACTGTAACAATAAAGCAGGCTGTGCTGTGTGGAGGGTGAGGTGACAGACCATCAGCTTTTAGGCACCTCAAGAATCAGACATTGCTGCAGCTGATGCAAGGGATGTATGATCTGTTACAGATTCATGGACAGCACAGATTCTGTAGTCACAGGATGGGAATTTTTTTTAATCTAGGATTTAGTTGGGGGTTTAGTGCATTCTTTGTGGGCTGCACATTAAAGCACACAAAAGGCTTCTCCTACAATAACTACAATACAATTAGTGTTCACCTTCTGTGCAGTAGTGAGATGTCTGTGTCCTCCTTCCTCCCACAGGGGTGGCTGCAGGTTGTCTGCAACAGAGCTCCAGCCCCAGCCCAGCCCAAAGGCCATGGATGCCCGGCCCAACTGAAAAGGAAAATGTTTTCCTGTAGGGATGTGGCAGTGGAGAAAGTGTTGCAGCCCTGGGGCACGAGCGAGGCAGGCGCCTGGCAGGAAAGCTGTCAGGTCTCTGAGGCATGAAGTCACTGAAGCCCCCCCACAGCCATCCCAGCCACTGATGGATTCTGTGTGTCTGCTGCCTCATGACATTAGCAGGCTCCCATAGGATGCCCAGCAAGACCACCAGCTATTCCATGGAAATCTCCTCTCCAGCACCCCAAAGCTGACTCTTGGTAAGAGTTCACGGACAGTGCCACACAGCTGCAGGGATCTCAGGAGACCTGCTCGCCATTCCAGCCCGTTCACCTGGGAAGGTGTGTGTACACCAAGGGTGCACCTTCTGTGGTTATTTTCCCTTTGAGGCGAGGCTGAGGGAGGTGAAATTATTTGCCTGGTATATATTTCTTTGTGGTAATGGGCAAACACCTTTTTCTTGCTTTTGGCTTTCCTTGATTGAACCTGCAAAGCTACACATCTTTGCTATGTATTTACCCAGCCTGTAGGGCACCATATTCTAGTTTCATTCTTCAGATTTCCTTGAAGCCAGTGAAGCAGGACTGGCTTTTGGAAGTGCAGAGGCTGGGATACAACCCATATTTATACTGTGTTGTGCCATAACTGTCCAGGTTATGTCAAAAGATGCATCAGGACCAACACAGACATTAACTCACTTTTCTCACTTCTAAAGTCAGCAAGGTTTTTTTGTTTTTTTTTTTTTTTTCTCTTATTGCATGGATTTTTATCCAGTTGTTAATCCCAAATTTTTAGCAACATATTTCTGTTAAGCCTTGCTATACCATGGAGTTGCGTAAAGGCAAATCAATGATTCTTACTTGATCATTTCTGCTTGAAAATTAGCAGAGATTCTCCACTACTTTCAAATCAGACTAATAGTTCCTGAAACAAGGCAGAAGATTATGATCAGATCTGAACAAAATACAGAGATATGTAAATCTGTGCTTGCAGCTGTCTACACAGCTTCAAACACAGAGTATAGAAAGGTACTCTAGTATAGAACATAGAAATTCTTTACTATAAGGATGGTGAAGCACTGGAACAGGCTGCACAGAGAAGTTGTGGACACCCATTCCTGGAGGTGCTCAAGTCCAGGCTGGGGGATTGAAACTAGGTGATCTTTAATACCCCTTCCAACACAAACCACACTGAAATTCTTCTGGAATACCTTGCTGGTGTAAAAGTGGTCTACTTCCAGGCCTATGGCCAGTATAGACAGGCCTCCTACTGGAGTGTCCCTATTTTTGAAAACCTGGAAATCCCATGTGTAGTGACAGCACTGTCCCAGAAGAAATGCAGAGCACAGATTAAGCCCTGGTTGTTCAGGTAACTCCAGTGTTGAATGTGTTGAGGAAAGAGACATGTTGAGGAAAAGATCAGCTCTGAAAAAAGGAGAATGAGCTTAATACAAGGAATGGGAGGGTTGAGGAAAATATTAAAACAAGGACCAAAAACGCTCACATATGCATTCAGAATCGAGCGTAAACAATTTCTGAGACAAAGCACTGACAAAACATGAACAGTCAGACATGCTGCATAATTGAGAGGCAAGCATACCTTCTTACTCCTTGGCTGATGTATATAACATATTCTTCCCACTGTTGCAACAACTTGCTCTGTCTCATTTGTGTACTTCATCCTCCTTTTTCTGATCCTTTTGGCAGAGCCATGTTTTCCATGCTTACCCTGTCTCATGGACACAGCGTTATTATTTCTGTGGCACCAATTGCTTCAGCTGCTACAACATCTATATTGCTGCAGTCCTCCTGTCATTTTCTGGAGAAGCATTTTAATTATTGTCATCCAGAAGATAATCAGATGAACTCTTGAAACTGGTGATCTTTGAACTGTGATACTTCATGTTTCTGAGATAGCACTGGAAGGTGAAGGTAAATTTAGGAAAGAGTATCTGTCTCTTATTTCCCAATTTGTATGCCAGCTGCATCTACCTTGTTTATCATAACACTTTTAGTATACAACAAAGAATTATGGTGAGTCTGAGGTGATTATACTCCACTGATGTTTCACTGAGGGCTGGTTAGACACATAGTGCTGATTCCTCTTTGTTGTCAAATGCTAAACTGTAGCAAATCTCTGGTAAAGAAAAGCATAAATATCTTCCAATAATGGTATTTGCCACTGGAATTTGGAAGGGGAATGAGTTTGGTTCATGCCAGGTTTCCCCCAGACAGGAAAGTGGGTGTGTCCACCCTGGATAGACAGCTGGTATCAACTTCATTTCCAGAATCAATGTGCTGTGAAGTAGATCCACATTATAGCTCTACTGTAGTGAATTGCACCACATTATGACTTCACTATAATGAACTGAACCATGTCAAGCCCTGGTTGTTCCTTTTTTTGGGAGGACCTCTGTGGTAGTTACTATGGATGCTGGTAGTATAGTTACTACTTACTGAGAAATGATTTTTGGTCCAATGTAGTTGCTGTCCATGTGCCTCAGTCCAAATATACACAAGTGGCTTCAATGGCTGGGTAACCCGATGTTTCCAGAAAAATGAAAAGGAACACAAACTGTCTGCTTGACTGTAAGCAAGCAGACATTAAGACATCAGCTCTTTAGTAGCAACCATTTTGATTATGAATCAATGATCCCATTTATTAAAGTTATTACATTACAAAGTCTAATTCTTATGAATAATTTCATGTACCTCCACAGTCGTAGTTGTTATTATCTGTTAAAGCACTTTCTGTTGTTGCCAGAGATGCTTTGTTTTAGATCCTCTTGCAAGACCTCTTCTACCCTAGACCTCTCTTCTTTCCCTTTTTCCTTTTTTTGGAACCTGCTCCTTTCTTGTCCCCTGTCCATTGTGAAAGAAACTGTTCCTCTAGTAGCTCTATGGCTGGACCTTGGACTGGGCAAGACTGCCTCTGTCTCCTGATCATTACTTGCCTGGCTCTGACACATGTGCAAAAATATCTTTCCAAGAGGTTGTGTTGATTGACTAAAAAATATGTAACAGTAAAAAAAGAAGCCAGAAGTCTTGTCCATCTACATCTAAGCCTTAGTACTTGTGTGTTTTTCACACAAGTTTTTTCCCACAAGCCTTAATTCTGTTGCCCTTCTCTTCTACTAGAAGACACAGATACCCAGAAACTGCTGCTTGTTTCCAACACTTTTTACTTCAGGCTGCTTTTTAACAAGTTTTAAGTTTCTTTGATCCTGACCTTGGAAACATCCATCTGTAACCTACCTGGAGCCAGATGGTAGACATTTGACTGTTAAAAGTCCCTGTTCTGAAAGATTCATAGGTATTGTCTCTGAAAAATACTGATCTTTGTGATGATTCTATTTAGTATTTGTTTTTCTTAACAGTCTTCCTTAATTCTGTACAATTGAAGAAAAATATTCAAACAGGTAAAATGAAGTACCAATGATAGTCATGAAAATTATAGAGATATCTCATTCTTTACAACAATCAAATGAATATGAAGTGTTTCACACACTGTAACCTTGCAAGCTGGATATTACACAAGTAAAAATAAATGCACACGCCCATAAAACTAGTAAAACTGGCTGTTGCAGCTACACATAGTTCCTTGTGTTCATTAAAATTCTATCTTTATTGAGTTTATCTAGATTGGCATGCAGATCAAAGTGAAAATGTAATAAATAAAAGAATATACATAATGGAATCCATGGAAAGAAGCTATTCAGAAGATAATTCCAGTAGGTGAATCGCAATGAAGTTTTAAAAACAACCGTGCAGAAGCATTTGAAACACAACACGTCATGCAGTGTTGAAGGGCCGGATCCTGAGGCCATTACTCACATGCGTAGACACACTGACTTCAAAAGAATTACTCACTATGAGTAAAGATAGTTGGAATACGACAAAACAACAGAGCACTGGCTCCTTTGGCACAGCTGTGTAGCTGAACAACATCTCTGTGTAAGCACGATCCTGCCAGCGATACCCAGCTCAGTCCATAATGGCAGCTCCAAACCCCCTCTGGAATGCGGCAAGCACCTGCGGAAGCCAGAGGATCCTTGACCAAATGGAAAGTGGGAACACAAATACTCACAAGAATGAAATGACTAAGTTTTCCTCCAGTTGTGCTCACCTGTGCTGCTTATGAAAATAATTTTCTTACCTCCCTACCTCTGGCTGGCCTTGCACAGCTCATACATGGAAAAGTGAGCTGGATCAGCCTGGTCTCATCCATTATAAGCAAATAGTTGTATTTTATTGAGCTGGGCCCCAGATTTCCAAAGCTGAATTTTTATAGCTGTTTGAACATATGGAGAAAGAGCAGTTTGACTTTCAGATGTCAAGGATGAATTTTTAGGGCAAGCAACAAAGAACAAAAATTTTTTTTGCACCTTAAACTGCTAACTTGAGTATTTTGAGACAGTCTTAGGACATGAACACAATGCTATTTTGCTGAAATTTTTATTGGCACAATTACACAAGGGAGATAAAGGAGGATTTAGAAAGTTAGTCACAAAAGGTGAACCAGGCAGAAACTAGATGACAGATTGTAGACAACAGAAACTAGAAGACAAAGACTGCATATTGTGGGCTATTGCGCAGAGTTCAATCCACAGTATGAGAGAATGTGTAAAAAAACCAGACAAAATAGGAGCCCAAGAGAAAGTTTTCTTTAATAAATATGGAAACCTAACTGGCAGCAATGGCTGCCATTCACATCCCCTGTTCCAGCATCTAGAAGCAACAAAAAGACCTGGGTATGCCAGATTTGCTTTTCTGGAATGTAAAATTGAGAGAAATTTCTCCTGCTTTGGTCTTTTATCCCTTTTATGTTTAAGCATTCTTATTACATACGTAGTATAACCAAGAATTAGCCAGGCTGTCGTGCCATAAGGATGAGTTTCAACAGAGAAAAACATTTGTCTGTGGTTACAGACTGGCTCTCTGGGAAAAAAAACAAAACAAAAACTGGTTGTGGCAGTACGTCCTGGAACTTCTAAAAGCAAAGCATGAGGCTAAGTTTACCTGTCTGCCTACCACTGCCTAGAGTGTTTTCCCAGGTCTCAGCTAGTTTATAACACATGGTTACCTGCAGTCATGTGAAAGTGTTTTCAACCAGCCTGCTGTCTTATTGGCAGACACTGTTACTTAATGTAAAAAAACATTGCATGTTATTTTGAAGTAGTAGGAGGCAGTGTCCCCTTCCTCAAAACATTAATAGATCTTTTGAGCCAAATCCATCCTACCTCTTCGACCCAATTTTATGTTTATGTGACTTAATTGATCCCAGCAATATTACATCCATGTGTAATTTTGGAATAAAACACTCTAGTGAATCAGTACCCTTTGCTCCTTTCCACATTTTTCCACTGCCACCATGAGAGATTCAAGGAAATTTTTCACATCTGGGACCTTTCTGAGTAAGGAGTAGAAGATTTTGGCATCCACAAAATCCTCACACACATCTCAAGAGATTAGGATGTCTACAACACTGAAAAAAATGCCACCCAGGTTATTTCAGTACTTTTTTTTTTTTTTCTTTTTCTTGTTTATATTTTGTGAACAAAACTAAATCAGACTCAATTAGATGAGTGGAGCCTTCTCTTTAAGTGCAAGAGTGTACCCAGCTCATGGAAACTCCTAACTAACTGACACGGAAGTTAGCTGCATTATGTGGGCTTCAGGCCATCCTCAGCACAATCAGTCCTCTTCAAGCTGAAACTTGCTGTGTTTAGGCAGGTTGGGATTTCTGAACAGGTTGTTCAGCCCTATTTTCTATGCTCGGTTGCCCAAGGATTTGTTTTCTTCCAAGAGCAACAACAAAGTATTTAGCTTACAAAAGTTTTGAAAGACTCTATAATTTTGAGAGAATTTTCTAGCCTTAAAATCTGCAGTTCTGCTCGGAAAGACACCAGGTTTTCAAGACGGAACGGCTCAGCAAATTACAAAGGCTGGAGGGCTGATACCTCTGGCTTTTCTACTAATATTGTGACCTTTCAAGTATGCTGTGACATAACAACAGTTTCTCAGGGTCTAGCGGTCTAAGTGAGGACATTTCAGGACTCTGAGGAAATATTCGTCTCAAGTGTTAACATAGCTTTATTGGATCACATTCATTAATAAGGTGCTTAGAACCTAGAAAGATCATGACTGTCAATTCAAGACTTAGTAAGACAGTATCCTTTCATGTAGTGTTTATATTTGTGGGGTATTTGATGGTGTGGGGCTTTGCTACAAAAGTGTAAAAAAAGTGCTTTGTCTGCATGTCATATCCAAGTAAACATATATTTACTTAAAAAGAAAAAAGAAAAAGAAAAGAGAAGACCCAAGCCCTACAGAGGATGTAAACTAAAGGGTCTGCCAGCATCTCTTCCGAAGCAGTGAGTAATAGTCTGAGTTGCTTCCCATGAAAGGAAGAAACCCAAACCTAGCATAAATTCATGTATGTGACCTAAAGACGAAACGAAGAGTCCAGCTCAATTGTCAACATGAATCAATATGATACAGATCTTGCAAGGGTTTCTTCTGCTGTCTGTCCTGTCCATGCTAGAGATTGATCTTAGTGTAACACATTCAGTTGCACATTTAAACAGCACTGTATGAATAAAAGATACATACTCAACTTACTCAACTTAGTAGTTATCTTTACTGGTGGAGTCAGCCTTGCACTTATAGAGTCCCAAAAAGTTTTATGCTGCCTTCACATGCTTTATACTACTGCAGTAGTTCAAAGAAGAAGAAATAAAAAACCTAGAGTTTTTAAACAGGGGTTTCAAAACCTGCCAGTAGGCAGTGTTTCTATTGGTAGCAATAGACTTAGATATTCAGATCTCCACAAGTCTGTGGATCTCCACAAGTCTGTGGTCTGTTTTGCTGTATGCAGACTATCTATGTAGTCTGCATACAGCAAACATCCTATCTGTTGGATATGTCCTGCCAGTTGTAATGTGTTTTTCTAGCTTCAAATTCCAAATAAGAGAAAAATCTGGAGGTGTTAACTGCCACATGGAGTGCCTAGAAAGAGACAGTCCTCATTGTAAAATGTTTTTGAGGCTGCAAATAAAGGAGAAAGAAAGTACCGTTATTCCTGTTTTATAAGTACAAGCATCAAGAGATTAAAAGATCTGCCTCTGTTATTCATGGAAAGATTATCATTGACTTCAGTGGGTGTAGTATCAGCCCTATAGCGGTATGAAACTTGGCTCCTAATTACATCAGGCCCACGTAGACTTAGTTTCAGCCACAGTTCATTTTATCGCCAGGTTGTTAACCTGTGAACCAAAGGTATTTCAACTGCTGACAGAGTCTGACTTGTGGTTCTGGGCTCCCAGGATGCCTGACTAAGAGAAACCCATGTCCAGTCACGTTTCGTTTGTGCTCCAAGTGTTTGGCTTCCATCAATGGCTTGGGATGGCCTGTTCTCTGCAGATTAAGAGGAAATAATATATGACGCACAGGCTTGTCTCCTTCACTTCAAAGTGTGAGCAACAATGACTCACCCACCTCCACAGACATCTTTAAACCCTTTGCTGAGTTTCCTATTTTTCTTCTTGTGTCATAGATAGCATTGCTGCCTTTTGTTTTCTCCAGCCTACCTTCACCAGCTTTGCAGAATTTTGAATCCAATCTGGCAATGAGGTTGAGCTTTTTTTTTTTTTTTTTGCAGTTCTTTTGGGTTCCCATATTCTTTCATAGTTTACTTAACCAAACAGCATGTGTTTAACTTTCTCAGTATACTCCAAGTGTTACCAAATAAGAATAATCTGCATAATATCTACGTGAAAAGGAGGCTTGTTATTCACACTTTGTTATCATCCTGTCCCACAGACAGCTGCTGTCACTGTTTGCCCTTTTCAGTGGCAGTGGGCTAAATTCATCCTAGTCACAGACGGGGGTAGGTGGCTGTGGTACAGTCGCCATCCATTTGGAATATGACACGCTGGATTGAGTTATTCTTTCACAGAGCAGGGAAGCTTATTGAACAGAAAAGGCTAGTTAAACTAACTGCAGGCCAAACTGGGGCAGGAAAAATGTCCATAACTTATTCAAAATATACTTCATTACGAAAACCATGAAAAAACTCAATAATTACCTTATTATAAAAGTTTTGCCAAATAACACCACGGCTTCACCAGGAGGGATTTATCTGCTCTTGTGCTTGTAGTCTGATGCCAGAATTCAATGAACCTGGGTCATCCATGGTTGTGTAGGCAGTCAGTCCTGTAGGCTAGTATGCAAAAATTGGATTCCACCACCACCACCACCACCACTGCTTCTCCTACACCAGTGTTTTTGAATTAAAGTGACAGTGACAGCTCTGCCCTGTGTTGAACCTAGTGCTGCTAATATGCATTAGACATGGTCTAAGCATGCCCAGAAATGAGGGATCCTTGAGGGTCTTAGACAGTGAAATGCCTACTCTGTAAATCCCAAATGCACTCCGGGAAATGGCAGTCCATGTATTTAGTTCAGCAAGGTGTCAGTGGTGTAATTTTAAGCATGAAAGTAAATTTCATAATGGAAGTTTTGAATACCTTAGTGGGGCAAAAGTTATAAGGAAAACCACTTTTTTCTTTCTTTGATGAAATTCTCCTTGTTTGTACCATAGGTGCTTAGGTGTTTTATTTGAATCTTGCTGAAGGCAGCTGCCTGTCTGAGCTTCAGCTCTTCTGGGTGTCCAGAGCACGGCTTTGGCACATGCCCAGAACAGTTTAAGCAGCTTGATAGATATCTCCCACCTATGAATCAAGGCATTCCTCCACTGAAGTCTCCTGGGGAGCTCAAACCTGCAGACATTCTCAAAAAAACACACAACACACACCCAGAAAGCTCCTTGGAAAATGATTTGTGGGTGATTTTTAGAACAGACTGTGGAGGAGGATCTGCCACCCACCTTTCGTACAAAATTCTTTGGTTAAGTCATTTGCTTAGGAAGTTAGGCTCATATTCAACACTTTGCTCTGTCTGAAGGGGTTGAAACCAACATTTTTTCAGGGAAAATGTCCTCTTCTCAGGGACTGCATTGTTTCATTCACAGCCTACTTTTTCTCTTCAAGTTATATTAATGTGTAGCAAAAAACCTCAAAAGTCAATGTACAGGCACCTCCACAGAGGTACATCATTCTGCAGACTACACAAAGTAGTTTTGGGCAGAAACCCGATTATACACTTTATGATCAACATACTTTCAATTCAACTCAGACAAGCAGGAGATTTGATACTTGAAAGACCAGAGGAAATCAAATTCTGGTTTCCCACTTCGTCCTCTACGATTCTACTTCTACTAAATAGACTAAATAAACTAAATAGACAGAAACATTTCCATCAGCAGCCCATTTTAGAATTGGGGAGGGTTAGGAGAAATCCAGACATAATCAACATTTAGAAGACACAAGTGTAAGATCTGGGAACTTTACCAGGGGAGGAAATTTTCCCTCAGGAAAAAGACACATCAGATTAATTGGGAGTTGGTGGAGTCCTCTGAGGAAACATGACTACGTAGATCTGAAAGGTCTGGAGGTAAAGAGATTCTGAGATCAAACTGAGTGAAACTAAAGGAATGGGGGCAGATTCTCATCTTTCCCACCTTCCTGCTTCTACCTCCAGGGTCCTCAAAATTCTTGCATGGGAGCAGTGATGCAACAACAACCTCTTTCTCCGTCCTGCATCAATCTTTGATTTTGAAATGACAGATATGTTTGAAAGTAGTGACCATACAATAACCTTTTATGTCTCTGGGTGATTTACTCCACAAAAACTACAGCAGCTGTGGGTTCTCCATCCTTGGAGGACTCCAACACTCTCTCAGCTGGAAAAGGCCCAGCTGAGATACTTTAGTATTTGCAGTAGTTCTACTTTGTGCTGGGAGTTGCTGTAGATGACCTCCAGAGTTCTTTTCCTACAGGTTTTCCCGTGGCCCACGGTTCTAAGAATCTAGAAAACTTTTAGGCATAGAGGCTTCCTTATCCTTGACACCTTACATTATATCCTTATTCCATTGCCCTTAATTTTTGCTCAAGATGACACATATGTGTATCTGCAACATCCCATAAAGTTGGTGTTCTAATAGGCTTGCAATAATATATTCTGAGTTCTCATTTCTGTAACAACAAAAAAAAAAAACTTAATTCAGAGAAAACAAAGAAGACCATCTGAGGGATTTATGTGCCTCTTGCTAAATTAATCTTGCAGTTCAGGTGTCTTTCTAATCTCCCCATTTTGGCCCTTAAAATCATAAATTCTGCTTGACCTGCCTGTGGGCCAAAGAGCAAGTTGACTTGGATCTTTCCAGATCCTCTTAAAGCCTATTTCTGAAGTCATAAATAGTTTGATGAAGAATGAAAGCACACCTTTTCCTTCATGAATTGGTAATACAGCTCTTTTGTGCTGCTCACAGCTAAAGCAGATGGGAGGATTTGGAGCAAATGCACTTTGCTTTCTAATGATGTAGAAGTTTTTGTGGAATCAGAAAGATTTTACTTATTTTTCCTACCAAAGAAAACCCCTCCCCAAAATAAATTACGAAGTAGGAACAATTACACTATTTCATTGATTTGTTTTGGAAAGCAGGAGGTATGAGGCACTGCCTGAACCTGCACTTGGCTCCACCGCTGAGGTACCAGAGTTACATCCCAGCCACCCTGACTCTCTCCACTCTCATGGAGCCACCAAGTCTCCCTGCCACCCTGAGAAAGTGCCCATCATCCTCCTGCGACATTAGAGGGAGTCTGAGATGACTAACCCCTTAATTTACGTGCCTTACATGGGTGATTAACGTTAGGTAGGATGAATTGTGACTGCAGTGTATCATTGAAACATCTTACCTTATTTTCCAGATCAAAGTATCTGGTGTTTTTGTTCTGATGAAACAGTTTGGTACTTAACAAGAGGAGCACGTAAACATTCAACATACAAATTAGAGAAGCCAGCTGTTTACTGTATCTTTCCATTATCCTGCAATTCTGGTTCAAATAATATGTTATGGCATGTGGTTTATTATGGACTTCCACAATGAAGCCATAAAAATAAACAAATATCTCTAACTGTTACTAACAATGAGAAATTTTGGGTTGAAATGCAAATTCCCCTCCAAGTCAACTTTTTCAAAAAACATAAAACTTTTTACTCTGTGGCAGTTTTTTAAATATTTGGTTCAGTTGTGACTCAGTACCAAAACCAGTTCTGAAATTATATTTAACATGAACCATGCTCCTAACTTTAACCAGGTTTTCTGTTTCAGCAACAAGAGGGCCATTCGGGTACCAGTTCCCATGTTAAAGACTGAGTGAATGGTTGGAAAACAATGAGAAATTCCAGTGATCTTTGTTGGTAGTGGGTCAGTGGGGTAGTGCATTACTACTAACTCATGGATACTACTCAAGTAATTCAGCTTTAAGGTGCAAAAATAAGCTAAGTCTTTAAGGATATGATAAATACTCTTCAGAAAAGTTCAAGGTCAACAAAGTCTAAATGGATATTAAGTATAGCTCCTTACCAAATTGTTTTTAACAATAGTAAGAAAGTAACCAGAGACTTATTTAACCTTAAAAAATACTCAACCAACCAAAAAAAAAAAAAACCAAAAAACCCAACAAAACCAAAACCAAAATAGCCTCTTAGATTTCTTTGAATAGCATGTGAGCTGAAGAACACACGCACAAAAATCCATTTGTGATGCCGTTTAACTATGCACTGTGCAACTAAAAATGTTAGAGCATCTACCATTAAACTAAACAGAAGCATGCTGTGACTTGATTGACCTATGCATCATTGCATGCCAATCTATTTGAGTTGTTTCACAGTTTGGAAACACTCTCACATAATCCTACATATATGCTCACTGCACGTGTTTTTTGGAGTTAACTCACCCTTCTTTTGAATAGTACACATAATCTTCAAGGTTCAGCTAGGAAAACAATTTATAAACTGTGATAGTAAAAAAAGCAGCTCTGATGCTTCTTGTTGGTGGCAAGGGGCTGGTACTGATTTCACTGAATTTCTATTAAAGTCTACTTTATCTCATTAGCAAGAAATCTCTTATGTGATGGTAGGAAGAGATGTCATGGTGCTATTACAGATAACACATTCGAGTCAGCAGTGGACTGTGGTCAGGACTATGTAATCAAGGTGGTTTGTAAGTTGAGACATGTTCCAGCCGGATGCAGAGGAGGTGGCTTGGCATTTGCCAGGAATATCCATCCTGCAACTGTCAAATCCACAAACACAATCCATCATGCAGAATAATGGTTTCCTCCTTCCTGTCCACTCCACGGTCTAAGTGTGATTATTCATCTTGAACGCAACCAGTCTTTCACATATGCTTCATTTTATTGCACACAATCAGAGGCACACTGTACTACCCTTAGAAAGTAAATATTTATTAATCTTCATTAGCAGAAATGCTCTCTGTATTGGTATATGATACTTGAAAGTAACCATCTGTTTTACATGCAATGTTATGGTATGACAACAGATGACAATGGTTGATTTTTCAACAATAGTCACCAACAGGGTGAATAAGTACAAGGTGATGAGATAATCCTTACTCCTACTCACTCCTCTGTGGTAGGCAAGGCCTGAAAAATCAGGAAAAAATGCAGAATTCTTTTTCAGAATTTCTCAGTAAGTATTCAAGGTATTCCTGAGAAAGTCTGCAGTCCTAATGAAATAGTAACTTTCATTTGTTACTTTCATCAGAAAAATTTCACCTGCTATCTAAAAGCGTTTTAAATATTATATGTTCTCAGTGAGAAATATATTAATATAATCTAGTTTTTAGTGATTTTTAACCTCTAGTAACAATATGTAGCATTTAGTATAGCCTTTCAAGAGCTGCCTTAAAAAGAAACCCTTGGTATACCAGAGATCCTTAGCCAAATGAGAGCTTAGAAAGATGAATGTATTTATCAGCAATTTCCAGGGAGTTAATTTTATGCTGAGATAGAATTCAACGACAAAGTAAATCAGTGTTTTCTTTTGCTTTTCAGTGCTAAAACACTTTTTTTTTTTTTT
>VZRH01003888.1:1457747-1480195 GCA_013397555.1 Urocynchramus pylzowi
TATGATTTTGGGTGAAAGCAGGATTTCTCCAAGATGCTTGCAAATTGAAGTCTGAAGGAAAATTAGGAGACAAGCCTGTTTACTGAGTAAGATTAAGCCAGTGCATGAGCAGGGGAACAGGAAGGATCATAAACCAGAGAGACCAGCTCAAACGAATTTCCACAGAACTCCTCCCTTCAGTTACATTACTGTAAGTCACAAATATTACATCATCAGAACAAATGATTATTTGCTAATCCATGATTCAGAAGGACAACCATTGTTAAACAGCAGCCTTTGGAAACTGCTTAACCCTTCATCCTCCCTTTATCACCCCATGTAAAACAAAGACGCTATGAATGAAGTGTGTTGAGAGCACAGTGACTTATGACATCGGTAAAGCACATACACACTCCTTTATACAGAGAAATGGCAAAAGGTGGCAGGTGTTCAGTGTGGCAAGAGAAGCCATTTGTACAGTTGTACAAGTGCTGACAACTCATTTTCTAGAGATTGGGCTGAACTTCGCCTGAAGAATGTTGCTTACAATAACTTCTTTGATGTAAATCTGTAATTTGGGTAATGGACTTGGGCAACCACAAACGTATCTTACAAAGACACTGATATCTACATCTGCTCAGACTTCTAATTTTTTCTATCCCAATGAATAGTCCTGTCAGAAGACAGAAATGTCTCTGGAGATTAATGAATATATACAGTGAACCACAAGCAGAACATACTACCAAAATCAGAAGATAGGAGAAGGAGGTGTTTAAGGACAAGCCTCTATTAGTGTTTTAGTTTAGGCTGGGAGTGCTACTTTGAGGGGAATCTCCTGACCGCCCCTAGCTCGTATAGAATCATAGAATCATAGACTGGTTTGGCTTGGAAGGGACTTTTGAAATTCATCTAGTCCAAACCCCTGCAGCAAGCAGGGACATCATCAACTAGATCAGGTTGCTCAGGCCTCATCCAACATGCCCTTGAATGTTTCCAGGTTTGGGGTATCCACCACGCCTCTGGGCAACTTCTTCCACTGTTTCACCCCTCTTTTCATAAAACTGTTTTCCCTGTATCTACCCTCTTTTAGTTTAAAACCACTACACCTTGTCTTATCACAAAAGGCCCTACTAAAAAGAGTGTCCTTGTCTTTCTTATAATCCTCCTTTAAGCAGCAAAAGATCACAATAAGGTTTCCATGGAGCCTCTCTTCTCCAGACTGGACGATCCCAATCCGCTTAGCTTTTCTTCATAGGAGAGGTGCTCCAGACCTCTGATCATTTTTATGGCCCTCCTCTGGATCTATTTCAACAAGTCCATGTTCTTCCCATACTGAGGACCCCAGTGCTGGATGTAGCTCTCCAGGTGGAGTTTCACCAGATCAAAGTGAAAGGAAAGAATCACCTCCCTCGACCTGCTGGCCAATGAAGCTTTGGTTTGCATCATGGAGCCTCTTAAAACATGGAAGCTAGATTCCTTTTGGATGACACTAACTAAATAATGTGCTCCAAAAAACTACCTAACAACCTTCCATTGCTAATGGAACTTCAGTCAACAGGACCAGCCTAGAACTAGTTTGATGTCAAAGCCCAGAAATGCGTGCAGAGTACCCAGCCCCCCTCAGTGCCTCTTCCCACTAGTCTGGATTTGCTGGAGCAGCTGGAGGCTTAGATAGCTCACGTTTTGAGGCACTCACTGCAGAGCCCTGAGAGGAGTCAATAAATGATCCAGAACACCTCATTCCAATTTGCAGCTATTCCATTTGTCTGCAGTATGAGTGCCAGTTAACATTTCATCTGTTGTCATAGATACTTTATTCTCAGAGTCCTGAGAGCCTTTAGGAATGACCATTTTTTTCTGGTCACTTCTGAGTATTCTCCTATGCACTATTGAATGTAACTAGGCTACAGATGGGGCTGATTGTGGTTTGAAAAAGTGTGTTTCTTTTTAGGGGAAGTTCTTATGGATAGTTGAGCATTAGTTGATTTCCTTGGGGCAGAGTTCACACTGTGTGCAGATGATCCTCTTGACTTTGTGCTTTGTTGGCTTTTTATTATGCCAGATAGCAATGGATTACATTGACGTAGTCATGGATTACATTGATGTAAATGGCTGCATTAAAGATATAAATTACTTCCACTTTCAGTCTACAAGTAGTAGAGAATTTTTCAGTCTATGTCTAAGAATTTTAGATATAGTTGCAAAGGAGAAAGCACCTCATGAGAAGGATGTATGAATTCAGAAAAGTTCCAAATTAGACAATATAGGTCAGAGAAATCTTCACAAGCCCCTAAATGGATGAGTGTCTACTTTCCTCTAGTCTGAGTGTGCAGGATTCAGCTCAGCCTAATTTATGGTGTTTGCAGTGTAGATATCTGCACCTCAATTAGGTGTTAAGCTCCTATTAAAATTAATGGAGAGTTTGAAGGTTGCCTAAGCACAGCCTTCTAGTGTCATTTGAGATGCCATCAAGAATAAAAGATATCTGCATAAAGCCTGAAGATAACACCCAAGACCTAGGGGTGACCCCTAGGTGCCTTCTTAGGAGCAGCCTAAGGGTGACAACACATAGCATCTAACACTTCAATAAGACTTCTGTGTCTAGGAAACTGGCTTGGACATGAGCTTTCCCTTAACTCTGAGGGGAGGGAACTTGTTCAAGCCCAGATACAGGCACCTGTGACACATAGCTTAAATTCAGGCAAGATGAATTCTTCTCAGTATTTCATAATGAATGCAATGGAAGTGGTAAACAAGTTCTGGGAGTGGGAAGAATACCCCTGTTCACAGGGAAGAAAAGGCAGAGGTAGGTTGTGGTACTATTAATGAACACGAGTGGCATATTTATGTGTGCTGGAAATAGAACTGTGCAAATAATGGATTTTTGGGTTTGGTGGTTGGACTGAAAGTTATACAGTAAATTCCTTTTAGTTAACCTGAAATAGATTTTTTTTGTGTTTGTGTGTGTGTGTGTGTTTTTAACTCATATAAAGAACATGTGTCTTCTATGCTTTGTTAATGACAAGGAACTAAAGTTCTATGTAGCTGCAACCACGGGTTAGGCATGGTAGCCTGTGGCAGTGGATTAGGAAGGATGCTAGGTAGGAACTACTGGCTCATGAACTGAAAATTGCCACCCAGTGATATGACAGGAAAGAATAAATAACCTTTTTTCGCAGCATGACTGGAAAGCTTATCTGCCATATTACGTATTTTATGGGTTCTACTCTGCAACTTTTGCTTTGGATTGTGTTCACTGGAAGTGCCACAATACTTATTCACCTATGTAAGTGAGCAAAAGTGATTCATCATGCAAAAAGATTGTGAAACCAGGCAGTATATCTTATGTATCTATGTTTTCACCTGTCTATAAAATAATCATGCAAACCCCATCATTTCGGGGATATATGAGCCAGATTCTTGTGCTCTGACATCAGATTTAAACCTGAAAGTTTTTCTGGTTTAATTATATTGTTAAACTGGTAAAATATGTCAGTTTAAATGATGCTATTACAGTTTTGGAAGCACTGAAACTGCTGCAGGTTATGCTCACTCAGAATCTAGAATAAATTATAACAGCATTAAAACTTACATCCCAACATGACTGTGTTTGCAAGACAGCATATACCTGTGCTTGTAAAGCTGATAGATTTTACCTACTCAAATGGGAATTCTCAGGTGAATAAAATGAATGGCCTTTGAGTCCTGGTCAACAAAAACTATCTGTATTTTAAAATAAAGTAAATGTACCTGTGATATTAAGTTGATACCCATCAGCAGTTTAACACTACTTACATTTAGGAATATATAAGTTGAATTTTTCAAAGAAGATACATGTTGATACTTCAAATTATCACATGGAAAATTGTGCAGTTGGCAGCAAAACTTGCTTTTCCTTAAAAAAAAGGAGTTATATTAATATTTACTTGATTGCCTGATAAAAGTAATACTACAGAAGAATATTGCAAAACCTTGGAGGCTTGGCATGCTTTTCTATGTGGGTGGAAAAATGTTGTGCCGAAGCCAAGCTGGAATGAATCATGAAACTGTAGCATAAAAAACATACTACATTTATTTTTTTTCAAAAAAAAAAAAAAAGAAAAAAAAAAGATGACAGCTAGAATAATAAAACTGTGGGCCTTACAAGTATATGCAACGTAAACATGTTGCTGAAATAATATTGGAGAGTACATTATGCAGGACAGACTTTGATTGTAAGGAGAGCAGTAGGGTTTTGGCCTTCATTGACAACTTTGAGCTCTGAACTGAGAAGTCCCATCATCCAAGACATTCTCTATGGAAGCTCAAGAGGCACAAGATATAGTGTGCCCTATAAGTTCCAATATTAAGGGGCATAGAGAGGGATATAACTGCACTTATTTCAGTATCTTCTATATTAATGATAAATGCTAAAATAGTACCCCACAGGTTAGAGAAGCAGAGGATGGCAAGCAGGCAGATTTCTTTAGCCTTTATGCCTCTGGGTTCTTTAGCCTTTATGCCTCTGGTGTCTCAACACTTACAGGAAAACTTAAGGGAAAGGCATGCAAAATTTGATTGCTATGCTGACACCCCATCTGTCTTCCTATCAAGTTAATGCCATAATTACCAGGTTGAAATAAAGACATGTGTAATGCCAGGTAAAATAAGAGCGTGCTAATCTCATGCATGAGCATCAGCGCGTGTGCACGAAATGGTGCCGGCTAAAGCAAGGGCAGGGACCCTGCCCTGACCTGGAGGCCAAGTGGCACTGGCTGCCTTGCATCAGTCCTTTCTACACTCAGAAACTCATCCCAGAACCTGCATCTTCGGGACAAGGCCAAGAAGGGAGCTAAGGCTCAAGCAGTGTGACCATCAAGAGTCTGGTGAATAAGACTCCAGTAGATTGTCTCTATAAATGTACCCATTGTAGTTTATCATGGGCAAACAGCCATTGCATGTAATCCTATTCTAGTTATTAAAATTATGTAAATGTATCATATACACATACTCCATTGACTGTTGTAGTTCTGTGTTTCTCCTTATATAGCAACCATTTAAACACGTTCACCAACTGACAAACACAGAACTATGCTTGAAGTATTTACGTAAAAAATGTTATAGTATTTTTTGAATTCAAGCCAAAGTTCTTTGGATAGACCAGCTAAAGAAATGAGGAAGCAGAAATACCATATGCATGGAGAATTACCTTCATGGGACATCCAATTTTGACGGTTTTTTTAAAGGACCAAACATCATGAAGAGTAGACAGATCAACACCCAAGTGGGAGTATGCTCAGAACCACATGTGAATGGGAGGAGTGGGAGAATGGGATGTGCTTTTGCCTTGTGGACGCTGCTTGCAGCTATGTCTGCCTCATACATATGTGTGAGTAAAATCCCAGGGCTCTTATCACTCACCCCATCTGGATTTGAGGCCACTCCCCAGGCAGGCAAATTTGTCAGGAGCTTTGGCTGGGCATTATTATCTGCATTTGGCCTCCAGGTCTTCACTTGAGGAAGCTTGCTCCAGGTCCAAATTCTGCCACTCTTGCTGTCAACAAACAGTCCCTTATTTCCCAATCCAGTCACTTTCTCTCAGGTCTCAATGTGGCCCTCAATTAGCAACACAGAAAAGGTATCATTTACTTCATCATTTAAGGTATCACTGAGATTTTTATTAACATCAGAGAAGTTCATTCTGCATGACATCTCCATGTGCTAACGCTAACAAATCAATGAATAAATAGTTGTGTAGGGGCAGGGGACACTGAAGAAGAAACCCTTGAACCCCATCCTTGTCTCCATAACCAAAATACAACATGCCCTCCTCAGATGTTTTTGTGCTTATGCCTCAACAAAAATATTTTAACTTATTTTACCATTGGTTATTATTATTGGTTGTACAATTCTATAAACATGAGCTGACTTCAAAACACATGGCTGGTGGTGTTCTCTATAAACGAAAGTTTTAAGCTTTGCATAGCTTATATACATATTCAATATGATATATATATATATTGCAGAGCTTATAATATATAAATATAATATATAGACCCTTTTCTCTCTATTTTTTTCACTTCACATGAAGCCAGGAAAAATGTGTTTCCTCTCAAAAGTTTTTATAATAAAAGGAAACATATTTCAAATATATGTATTCAAATAGCATTAAAAAGAAAATGTATAAGAACTAAGAGCTAGAAAAAATAATTAATCACAGTATTTCTCTCAAACAATCATTTTTGTCAGCTGCATTCAGTCAATACAAGAGAGAAAACTGAAGACAAGAAAGTGTATGAATAGGTAGAGCCTATTGTCTGTAGTTAGCCAAACAATAAATATAAGTGTACCCCCAATATAGTACATTGACTGCTTTTTTCATCACTCACTGTGAGCAACACTTCTTCCACAGAAGTAATGTGTCCATGTTCTCTCAGGAAATTCCCACAGGATTTTCTGATCGTTTTAATTCTCTGTGTTAGAAACTTCATTCTGAATTTTTTCCAAAATTTTGATTTTCTCTTCCGCACTTGTAGCATATTTGGCAGTGGACGAGGTTTTACACTTTCATTAGAAAGCAATCCTTCCCAAATAGCTCTCACAATTTCTCAGAGCTTGGTATTTCCTATACCACTGAAAGACAGACTGTGAAGCTCAACTTTTCACATCTCTCCCAGAACCCAGGATCAGCAAGCAGATGAACAGTGAGTGAAATAGCTTGTGTTTGCCTGTGTCTGAAAGAGCCCAATACAATCACAGAATCACAGAATCACAAGGTTGGAAGAGACCTTCAAGATCATTGAGTCCAACCCATGCCTAACACCTCAACTAAACCATGGCACCAAGTGCCACATCCAGTCTTTTTTTAAACACATCCAGTCCAGTACTTTATCATTCTTTCTGTGAAAAAAAAAAAAAAAAAAGCCACTGATTATTCCACTAGAAAGAGCATAGAGCTAGAACCCAGAGTTCTGCTAAGAAGTGTCTTGGTTATGCCTCTGCCCTTTGAAGACTTTTCCCTTTCCTAAGATGATAGCATAATTGTTTCACTTAGCAGTGGGCTACTTGGTAGGAAACTTGCTGGAGAAGAATAGAAATAACAACCAGAAATTCCAGCTGGCAGAAACATAGCTGTAGAAACAACCAGAATGGGGACATCAGGGAACAACTCTATGGGAGGGACTTTGTGGTAGCACATGCACACCCCTGACATAATAGTGGCCCAGGTAGTGACAAGGAAAATTCATCTCCACAGCTGTGACCAAGTGGCAAAATGAGAGACTACTGCCAAAAATCCACTGAATCCCAATCAAAAGTATTCAACAGTTTGAAGTTCTGTAGGTCATCATGGAGAAACGTAGGATGCAAAAAGAGCACAGAGAAGATGCGACGCAATGAACCTTCTTAAATAATTTGTTTATGCAGTGATACAATTATGATATAAACTTCCTTCCACGTCCACCTTCGTCAGTGGTTTCAGGGGAATAAGAGCATGAAAAATGCAGGGCCAAATATGACAAATATCCCCATAGCTCTGTCTTTGATACCACCCAGGAACAGTTGCTTAGAATGCATTTCTATAAATGAGTGGGATATCTATTTTTAAAATAATTTTCTGGACTTTCATGATCAAAAGAGTTTGGAGCTGTATCCAAGGCACTGTACATAACAATCACTGATGCACTCTTCTGCCATGTTTGACTAATTTCTGCTTTGAACCCATTCATACTTTTGTCTCTCTGCATTATATACAGGGATTATGTAGTAATTGTATGAAAAAATTCTGTGACCCCTCTACTAGTCCTTTCATTAAGCAATTTCCATGTCACGAATTTTGTGAGAATTGTGCTTCTCTAACAGTTATGGAGATCTGTATAAATTCTGTTCTTCACTAACTGTTTTTTAAAGGGAAGAATCCTCTGTTCTGCAGTTGCAGTAAGGGGTAAGGAACACAAAGAAGAATATATAATAAATACAGATGTAGGAACTGGAAGTACGATGCATGCTCCAAGTGTTGTGCACATTGCTACTATTAGTCATTCATTAAAATTAAAACCAGCCAACCCTTAAGTCCCAAATAGATAAATTTGATGCCTTGGCCCTATTTTTTCAGAGGAGAACCAGATTCAGAGAGGATTTTACAAGGTTTCTTTCTTGTGGTCTTGTGCACCTCAACCTGAACACTGGACCTTAATCCAAAGTAAGATCTTCAGTTTCTTGTACAGTCAGATGCCCATGGAGTCAGTGGCTATGGAGCAGAATCTCAAAGGTACATCCAATTTAGGTTAGGTTAGTCATGTTTCCCTACTTTTTTTAATGTTTAAGGTATTGTTTGTCGTATTAGTGGCCGCTGCATGTGCAATTATTAGTGCCTAACTTCTGCACACATCATGTAAGACACACAGAAATTCATAACTTCTGCTCCAAGAACCAGAAATAATAAATTATTTAGATCACTTAAATATCAAGTATTTTTTTCATTTTGTTTCCATGTAATTTTATTTCCAAGAAAGCATTAATACTTCAGTATGAAGCCCGTGCCAATAGATCCATCAGGACTCAATCCATTGTAAAGCTAAATTTGCTTATTTAACTGTATTTGCAGTCATGGGAAGCTATTTCTTCACCAATGACAGAACTACATTATATTCTCTTTTTTTTTTTAAGTAAACATTAAAATATATTGCCTTACAAACATGCTAGCAACCTTAGTGTTAATAGGGATGATCTCCACTGATTTATTTGTTCTAATTGTGGTGGACCTGTCCCCAAAAAGAGTGAGCTTGGCCCCCACTGTCAGTATCGGCCTTTGAAAATTACATCTACACTGTAGCTGTCCTTATAGCTCACTGAAACTTACAAGAGATAAAGCACAAGCAAATTTCCCTTGAGTCCTGCATATGACTCTGTGCTTGCCAGATGAAATCCCTTGGCAGCATCCTCTACTCTAGAGCAGGAAATTTTTTTTCTTCCAGTAAATACTTAGTTATGTGTTTCTTTAGCTAGACATAGTGTGTAGCATTCTGTTCATCACTCCAAGAAAGCAGTTTTTGTAATGTTAGGTCAGGGAAATGTTTTTTCCAGAATTGATGACTGTTCTATAACTGAACTGAGTATTCTGATTTCTAGAAATATCTCTTTTACCTTTAGTGTTGCTAAAAGATGGTCCATAGAAGCTCTTTCTGGACTTCAGAAGAGGCATATTCCAGAAGGATGTTGTTTCCCATTCCTTCCCCTAAAGACCATAGGAAGCTGAAGACTATTGCTGCAATCATTTTCTTTCAGTTTAGGAGTGCTGGAATCCTTGTTCCACTCCAAAGTTTGTCAGAGACCCAGCCCTTTTTAGGAGTCCTGATGTGAGATTTGGCTCAGACAAGGCTCCTGTGTGCCTTCTGCTAAGAAGGTTTCAGGGCACCAGAAAAGCAGCCAAGTCCTCCTTCACACAATATCCTGACTGGTTGGAAAAACCATTTTTCCTCAAGGTATTGAAAGGGTGGACTGCATTCCTTAGCCTCTGGAATGGAAAGGCTTCATGTAATTCTCAAAAAGTAGCTCATGGCTCACACTTGGAAGAGCAGCAGTAGGCAAAAAGAGTGGCAGCAGCAGTAGCAGCTTTTCCCTGGAACAGGTTTTTTCATAGAGGACCATGGATAGCACATCGCTTTGGACAACTAACAGAAGAGTTTGACCCTGAGTGGACTTTCACACTTGCATCCCCTGCAGTGCTGGGTCATAAAGCTGCACTGGCAGAGCCACACTTGCCTGTACTATCTCATGCAGCCTAAGAGATGCAACTAAAGTAATGAGCCTTTTCTAAGTGCTGAAAGGAGCACCTCATTCATCCAGCTGAATTCTTCTGGACTGAACAAACTTATTTTCTCTGAGATGATATTCACTTCAGGAGGTAGTTCACTGATGTCAATATGGACACATCCCCATCAAATTTGTTTCGTTCTGTCCTCCTCAGCTCTCCAAAAATATGCCCCAATCTTCCCTAAGTGAATATGTGTCACCTTGCAAGACACACAACATATACCCTCAAAAAGCACTGTCCAACTGGCTGTAGGGCAGTCTTCCTATCAGTCACACTGAACTTAAAAAAAATACATACAAAAATAATTAGTATGTGTGCTGGTTTTGGCTGGGACACAGTTCATTTTCTTCAAAGTAGGTAGTAGTGGCCATGCTGAAAACTAGGGCTATGTGCTGTAAACAGTGTTGGTAACACAGGGGTATTTCAGTTACTGCTGAACAGTGCTTACACAGTCAGGGTCTTTTCTGTTCCTTATTCTGCCCCAGCAGAGAGGAGGCTGCACAAAAAGTTGGGAGAGGACACAGCTGGGACAATTGATCCTAAGTGACTAATGGGATAACCCACACAATATGGCATCATTCTTAGCATGTGTAACTGGGGGAAGAAGAAGGAAGGGGAGGACATTCCGAGTGATGTCATTTGTCATCTCAAGTCACCATTAGGCATGATGGAGCATTGCTTTCCTTGAGATGGCTGAACACCTGCCTGCCCCTGGGAAGAAGTGAACTAACTCCTTGGTTAGACTTGTTTTCATGTGTGGCTTTTCCTTTACCTACTGAACTGTTTTTATCTCAACCCACGAGTTTTATCACTTTTACTCTTCCAATACTTTCCTTCATCCCACTGGGGAAAAGTGAGTGAGCAACTGTGTGGGGCTGAGTTGACATCTGGAGGTTAAATCATGACATTATGCCTTAGAGCTTCGAGGGAGCTGTGGTGCTCCCACTTCACGTGAAAGAGATCCAGGCCATAAGTCACCCTGCAGTACTTGGGCCACAGATCTCTCTTTTGAGAAAATGGCTTTGGCAGATGTGTCCCACGAACCCCCAATTCACCCTTTTGTTAGCCTCAAAAGTAGCAAATTCCTAAACCCCTCACTGTGGCAAGACAAGTAGCAAATATCTCAGGAGTCCTTTCTTCAGACAGAGATACTACAAAATTCCTAGAGACAACCCAGAGAGAACCACGTCTCACATATCCTTGGATATTTTCACATACTACAGATAGTTCATTGGTTAGCAAAGGAAGCTGGTGAGAAATCTGTATTGGATGCTGACAAATGTAATAATAACCTCTAAACCATATACTGTTAAGAAACCATTATGAAACTCTTGAGTTTTTATCTTTTCCTTTGTCCATGAAACAAGGAAATGCTGGCATGGTAACACCACTAAATTCCATAAAGACAGACTCATGTTTATGTCTCAGAGCTTTTACATACCATGGTCTCATCCTTACCTTTGCACGAGATTACTTATTTGATTATTCTTTTCCAAAATCTGACTCTAACACGGTGAAGCCAGATTGCATATTCTGGATATACACAGAGGTGTTTTTAAAACCAGGACAGGACCAAAGTTTTCAGATACCCCAATGTTGTTTGCCAGTTTCACAGATAGGACAGAAAGTCAGACAATTAGCCAGAGGCTATTTTAAGTGGGTGTCTAATTGCATTAAGTTTGTTGTGAGCTAACCAGATTAGATCTACCAATTCAGGCTAAAGATCATGCCACCACCAGAGTACTGGCAGTCTTTGTGGTTTCTCTGAGAAGTGTGCCTATCTCTGAAATCTGGAGAAGATGGGGGATCAAGCCATAGATTTACACACCATTTTTCTTCGGTCAAAAAATTAAAATCTGAAGTTTGTTTTCACTGAACTGTCCCATAGCCATTATTTAAGGTACTCTCCAGTAGTCTCACCTCCTACACATCAGGTCATAGCTTGTGAGTCATGGCAGCAGAAAGCATAAGGATGTCAAGGAAGGATGTCAGCTATGGAAATTTCCATTACTAGGGTTTCCCTTTGGCATAATAGAATGTTTGCAGTAACCATGAAGATTCTCTGAGATGTTGCCCAACCAGCTCTCCTTACTGCTGCGGAGTTTTATAATGCCTGAATTCTGTAGTGGCATAAGAAAATTCAGTCTTGGTGAAATAAGTGGGGGAGCTTTAGAGTGCAGGTACAGGCTTGGTGGATGAGGCTGGGCAAGCATAGATGCAAGAAATTCAGGCATGCCAAGAGAGAAGTGCAGATGGACAATGCATTTGAAACAGCCATGGCTAGTACAGGGTAAGTCATGAGTCCTACTTGCCAAAGGGAAATCCTACTCACTGCAATTTTCCCCAGTCTTCATAATTTCATGACTTGGTGAGAGCTGTGCCAGCTGCTCTAAGGAATAATAATTGCATGGTGAACCCTTGATTTTATTATCTGTTGTTTGCTATAGGAATTTGAAACCTAGGTGTTGACAATGACATACAATAAAATCAACTGACTTGACCAGTCTGGTCTCAGTTGTAAGCCTGTTGAAAGGAACATGAAGTTTAAATTATGCAATCAGCATCAGGAAATCAAATGGTAAAGTGAAAACTGCCCCCTTTTTTCTCTCCCAGACTAAGATGAAAATTAGTTGCTAAGCCTACTGACAGCAAATAATGGTTTCTGCATTTTTCTTAGATGTTGTGTTGTTATTGGACATATTTTCAATGCACTGTATGAGGTAATGCTTAATGTTTCTTAATAAATATGCCTGAGGCATGTTCATAGTTGGCATAGTGGATAATATTTTTAGTGGAAGAGGGTGGTAGTGTGCTGATGATGTACCTGATAAGATAGAGCGAAAAAGTACATTTTTCTGCATGTTTAAACTTTTTAAATTAGAAAATGTGATCAACTCAGTGTGATGATTCACTTGGAAAACAACACTGTGAAACCAGGCCTAATTTATAAATTGACTTGGCTTTTCTGCTGCCACTCCCATAAAATACAGGTAAATAGAATGTGCATTACATCTTCTGAGACGAACAATTCTTCCTCTTTCTATTTTGCCAGTGCAAAATTTCATATGTGGATCTTCAGCCATGCCATTGCTAGGTCTTAAGGGAAAGCAGGAGTAGATGGGAAACTCTTCAGGAAATGAATTGTGCAGAAGGAAGTGATGCTGATGAATCACTAGGTTGTATTTTTTGTTCTGAGTCAGAACCAGGCTGGTGCTTGGCAAGCTCATGACGGTGCATTTGCTGTTGAATTACCACACTTTGGGTGAATAGCTGGTGTCATGGTGGTTTCTGTGAACTCCCAGTCTGAGGAGGACATTTAGCTTTTCCTCCTTAAAATTCTCCTGCTGTTTGAAATGAACATTGTCAACATCTCCTCAGTTCCTCTCCTCTTTTATCATGTCATGCCATTCCGTGCCTAGCTCTAATTGCCCTCTTTCTCACTGTTCTTACATGACATCTATGATTCAGAGACTGATGGAGTCAATCAAAAGTCTGTAATGACCTCAGCAGTTTGTGGCATGGGTCAGAAAAATTTTGCCAAATGACAAAAGAAAACACTTTAGTTCTCAGATTCCTTCTTCACCCTACAGTGCCATCTTTGAGAGAAAGACCAGCAGCAAGTACCTTAAAATAACACTTTAACTCCAAAATCATGCTACCTAGGCAAAAGGCTGCCCTGGTGCTCCACGCAGCCCTGCTGACATAGTTTTGTGTTCAGACACTGATTATCTTCTCAGCATCTCTTTCTGTGACACGCTTTCCAAAGCCAGTGAGATTCTCTCATTTATTTATATCTTCCTATGTGTTTATATGCTTGACAGTTACTGAAGTGAGTGTATGAACTTCTTCATTACCTTCTACTCATAAAGGCACATTTTATGGTAATACAGACAATATTACTTCTCAGTTTCGACACCAGTCATAAAATTGTTACCTCTCCTTTTCTTGACAATTTCTTACTGCATCAAAATGAAGTTCAACATTGTTACTTGGACTTCTGGGTAGCATAGATTACATTGACTTTTCCATTCTTACCAGTTATTGTTGCTAAGTTTAACAAAACACGTAACCTTCAAACATAGAATTGCGTGCCACCTGTTTCAGAAAGGTTATGGCTGGACAAAATTCTGTTTGCATTTTGATAGCAGAGGTGACTTACTGTCCTTTCCTGGATACTTGGTGTTCAGACAAGTTGTTCAAGTTATTTTATATGTATTGTATACACACTATGTATTTATATAAACATGATTTCCTTCAATCTATCACACAGTTCCTCATGGTGAGTATAAAGAAAACCTGTTCTCCCAGCTCTGCAGATGGCAGAGAGAGGCATAACAGAGGTTAGAGCAATATCAATATTGCCACCGTATTTAAACAGTTTGAGCCACACAGATGGTAAGCCTTGACTGGGCCTTTTAGTTCTTTTAAACCACAGTCAATATGGGTTTTATCACTAAAGGGAAACAATGAAAGGTCTTTCTTTAACCTCAGTGCAACCATCATTCTGGGGGGGAGATAGCAGTGTCATTTACAGTACAAAACTCTGCTATCTTGTAAGTTTGCATGTTCTTTGCTTCATGAGCAACTCTCTGCAGATCTGCAACTAAGCTGTTTTACTCTGGCACTTTGAGCCAGCAATCATATGAAGGTAATTTCTTACAGAAATTGACTCAAAATTTTATCACTGTACAAAAGGTTCAGTTGCCCAAACATAGCTGTCTCAAGCTACCTGAGGCAGACTCAGATATGTAATGCACCTGGATATCTAAGGCACCTGCATGGCACTAGCAGACACCCATGCAGAACCCTGCTGATCAGGCAGGATAACATACTGTGTTCAAATGGTGCTAAATGGCAATGTTTAAGCAATTAACATGAATTCCAGGGACAAGATTCCCATCACAGGCTCAGATTACTCTAGGCAGATGCCTTCTCACAGGTATTTACATGGAAGCTCACAGGTGGGGCATCACGTGCAGATATCTTGAACTCCCCAGGGCATCTGGTATTGTTAGAGGCCTAGTGACTATGCCTGTGTACAGGTAGATGAGACAGGACTGTACTCTACACCTGAGGGCTGATGTCAATATGTGGCTCACAAGCAGCTCAAAGGTCCTCCATCCGCAAAACAAAGTAATTGCATCCATAATTTCCTTAAGGGAACATTCCTTGGCCCATGTTATCCTCTAAACCCTATCCATGCTCCTTCTGACATGTTGACAGCCTGCACCAAAATCAGCCTAGGGTGTATCTTAAAGCATAGAACAATAAGGATGCTCACAGAACACCAAAGGAGCCTATACCTGAACTGCTTTTGAAACACCAGAAGACGTTGTTTCAAGTAAATCTGGTTATTTTTTGCTATCCGNCTTATACTTTAAAACCTGAAGATATTAATGTCTAATGCATTTAATTCTCATTTTTGGCATTTTCTCAGTTCAAAAGCTTTAAGAAAGATCGTCACTGTGGAAATTTTGCTATGTAAATATAGCTATGATTATTTCTGTAGCACCACAAAACACAACAGAACACAGCATAGTCCTTAATGATAGTATTTTCTGAATCTTATTTTTAAAATACCACAATTTATATGTTTCTACCCTCAAATCATTATGTGTCTACATATTTACTTTTTTCTATTAAAAATAGATATATATTATTCAAGAATCTATTCTAATTACTTTTCAGGTGTATCTCTAAAGCTCAATGGCTGCATTTCTAAGATGCAGTTCCCAGTAAATGTCATGTCTTTAAATCCTGTGGCCAGGTACCCTTCAGACCTAATAGCTACCCTAGTGAACTAGCAGTCAGAATAGGAACAGGCACCCATACTTATTCAGTTTACCCCTAAACAGATATTATTAGCATATATGCAAAATAGCTTTGCATTATTATACTCATAGATATTTCCCAGTTCTAAAGTGATCTTGGAGAGGATGAGGGACTCTTTGTATAATACTCCATTGCATCATGTAGCTAGACTTTTAGCATAGTTATAAATTAAAATTTGGAGTAATTCAGGCATTTTATCATCTAAATATAGTGCAACTAAGCAGAAATTGAGGTCATTATTCTCTTAAACTAAAGAATATTTGCTCAGCTCTCTTCTGAAAATGGTTATTTGTTGCTCTATCTCAAGATTTTATTATGAACCCTTGTGACAATCAGTGTTTTTCTTCAAACTTCTGGTCCTTGAAGTATTGTACTTAGGGAACAGTCTCAGCTTTTCTTTCAAATAAAGTAGGATTGCAGAAATGCTTGAAAATGTGAACACTATGTAACTCAAATGTGGCTGATCTAGGTAAAAGGGAATTTTCACCACCATTAAAATATGTCATTCAATGTTTCAACAGCCTTGTGTAGTTATGACACAGACAGAGAAAGGAAGAATTTATTTCAGTGTAAGATTTTGACAATATAATAGCTTGATGGAGGCATTTGCATTAAAAAGTTACTGAAATCCTAATTTCAGGCAGACAATTAGTAATAATTGACATATACAATGATTTATTGCCAGCCAGGGACATAGTTTATTAACAGATCTAACTGACAGTAGCTGGAAGAAGTTATGCATGAAATCCTGGTTTAATTCCAAAAGTGACATTTAGTAACGTGGAGCTGGGCTATTACTTGCTCCTCCAAGAAAAGGCAGAGGTACAAGAGACAGTCCTGTTTGCATCTCCTCCGTAATTATGAGGTTAACTGACATGCTCATCACACTGGCACGCCAAAATGGTGGCTGCGTAATGAGATGCTCCAGCAAAATCATACATTTTATATAACTGCAAATGCATGAATCAATCTCTCAGTTCAAAGGGTTTTCCCCCATTATTTTCAAAAAGCAAGCCCATATAATTCTGCTCGAGGCAGGAGATGTGTTGCTGGGCACAGTAAAACCATGTATTGTTTTCCCCATGCAACTGACTCATGAGCCAAGATACCGAAGGGCACATTTGTGGAGCCTCCAAGGGCTCCCAGTCATACTGGCAGCAGACTGGCCTTCCTGAGGGAGGTGTCTAGTCTGTATCTCCCAACCAGTCTCACCTACAGTGTTTGTCTGCCTCTCACAGACTGCTTTGTTTTGGCTTCCACCCCCTACACAGCTATGCCAAAAGAGTGAATAAACACTGGGATACCCTGGCACTAGGAAGCAGTCTCATAATGATGAAAAATGAGGATTCCACACACTGTGTGACTCAAGTTCTCTCTCCAAAGATGAATTAGCTGAAGTCTTCACTATGGCCAGATGATGCCTAACCCCACGTGAGGGAAGTGGGGGTTGAGGGCAAAGGCAGCCTGCTCTCCTTTGCCTCTCGGCACAGCCTGCAATGGAGGCGGCACAGCTACCCCATCTGCTTACAGCTGGGCACAAGCAAACACAGTATTTTGGATAAATGGAGCAAGCCAAGATGCCCTACTCCCTACACAGAGAAAATCAGGCAACAGGCCCTTTTGGAGACCAAGGGACTCAACATCAACCTCCCACCTGCTCATGTGAGCTGTTTTTTTCTCAACCTTTTGCCAAAATGTCTGAATGATATAATCTGTACTTGAAAGACTGGTAAAACTGTTGGAATGTTTAGTTGAGTGTCTTGATTTGCAAAGGACTGGATATCAGAAATGAGAGTCGCTTGCTAAAAGCAATTACATGGATTAATTATCCCAAAGAAAAATATTTTCTCTCTTTCCATGGAGTTGTGGAGGAGAAAACATTATTACTTGCATGTTTTATTTACTAAAATTAGATGAGATCAAGACACATAGTATGTAATTTTGTTTACCAGTTGGGAAACAATGTTCTACCGCACCTGCACTTCCCTTTGAAGCTGAGTTACATTACTCTAGACAGGTAGGAGTAGAAACAGAGAAGGGTATCTGATGTGGTAGCCTGGAAGTGTGGTGTCAGGTGCTTGGTTCCTAAATATTTAGGTGCACCATTTCAAAGTTTACATGGTCACACTAATTTTTACTCCAGCCCTGTAATGGCTGTTTAGTTTTGAGAGAAAGTGTAATCTATGACTGACATTAAATAAACTCAGTTATCATTAAAAAAACATGTCTTAGAGAGCATCTCAAGGTAGAAATATTTTAAATGTGTACAATAAAACAACAGACAAAGATCATGATAATAAAAAGAAATTAATATTGTGGTTCTGGTGATTAATTATGTTAACTCAGCTCTGGAGGTTTATGGCATTCCTGAATCTTAAAGAGTGAATTACAGCTTTCTCTTGTACAAGGAAAGATTTTAAGAATCATATAAGTGAGAACCTTTTGTATTCTTGTATTCCAAGTACGATTTCAGGAACAAAAACAATACTTAGAAACTGGGCTTCACACATTTCAGAGAAATTAGTTTGCATAACAGGAAAAAATGAAACTGGGTTCCCAGGCAGCAATATCATTATATAGTTCATAGTAGACATGGAGTGAGTGGCTTCATATGCCTTGTGCCACAATTTCAGTCAGTTTTTATGTACTTTCAGTTTTTATGAACTTTATGTTCACCTCTATATTATTTGGAACTCTCTTCAGAAAGAAGAAAATCTGCCTTACCTGAAAATGTTGTTATTCCATGTGATTTTCAATGGTGAAATCTGGGAGTATTTAAAGTCTGATAGAATAACACATAGAAATACTGCTCCCTCTCTGGCTTCCTATGGGTAAGGAGTGAGTAGGAAAGAAAATGAGACAGAGCCTCTAACCTGGAAGTATGCATTGCATTGGGTGCAGGGTCACAGCAAGGTTCATCATCATCATGATCATAATCATCATCATCATCCACAATGAGGGTACTGAAGAGATGCATGTTTTGGTCTTGTGGGTCATCCCACCACCCAGCAGCTCTGTGGCATGTGCCTGAGGCTGCTCAGTCGAGCCCTGCTCCATGCAGGGAGCCTGTGGCAAACCACAGCTGTGTCCTTGGAGGCACAGCTCCAAGGCTGTTGCCTGGTAGCATGATGTCCTGCACGTACCCCAGTTTTTGAAAGGGCAGAGTTAATGAATGTTTAGGTTGCCTGACCAAATACATTTGCCACACTCCAAACCCGGTGGATATCACTGCCCCCACCACTCCACGAGTGGAAGAGCAGCCTGTGCCCACCTGCAGGTGCTGACAAGGAGACCAACATGTTAATGCCATTCAGGCTCAGGTACTGAGCTACTCTGCTTCTCCTGGCATACTTCCTGGTGGCCTCATGGTATGTGACTCAGAGCTGCTGACTTTAGGTGTCTAGTATTTGCTTGTCTAAAGGTACTCTACTTGTTTTGTGCTTTAGTGGAGAGAAGCAGGCATGTTCAGCTGGTGATTCAACTGCCTATTCTAGATTCCTGTCCCACACTGGGGTGATTTGCCTGTCTCTTGCTATTCACTGAAGACAGTGCCTGATCAGCTAACTTCTGACTTTTAGAGGTATAATGTTAAATGAGATTAATCCACGCCCAGGTGCTTACTTGTGAAATATTGGATTACAGATCACAAAGTGGAACAAGTGTTACTAGAAGAAATAAAATCCAGGTACACACTAAAATGGCTTCTAGGTTGAGTTTTGTTGTCATATGTGTGCAATATATCCTGCTAACAAAAAATGAAAAGAAGGTTTTTATGTGCACCTGTGCATATGTTAATGTACACAAACAAATTAAGGTGTGTTGTTTTAGCTGAATAAATGTGAAAAACTTCTGGGCACACAAAAACTTCGAGTTTTTTATGTGTATATAGATATGCAAAACCATCTAAAGTCAAGCACACACTTTGTGTTCTTTAATTACATACCGTAACATTACATTCAGTTCCTTCAAAACTTCCCTGTTTTGAAAAAACAATTGAATAGATGTACTTACATATACTCCAGTATATGTAAGAGTAGTTCTGAGTCAAGTTTAGTTTGGTGTAGTAGCTATTTGACATAGCAGAGATAAACAGAGAGATGCACACTTGTGTGTGGCTGTGGCTGATTGTCCACACACCTACATGCAATGTCAGCACTGGTATGTCAAACCTGTAGGGCTTGCTCCACACTTCAGTGCTCCACCAGGATACTTTTCAACTAGAAAACAGCCTGGAAGACTTCACTTGGCCTAAGATGGTGAAAGGCACTGTGAGGAGCTCTAAACCCCTTGCTGTTCACTTTGCTGATGGTGTTTACAAGAGGGCAGAAGAGGTGGCATGGCTGCTCTAGTACATTGCCAAAGAACCCCAAGCCCCAAAGAGATGTGAGCTTAAAATCAGCCCAGGTGCTTAGCAGTGCGACTGATCCCATCTTCAAACAAACTAAGCACAGCTGGGGATAGGCCTCATCAATGAGAAGTAAAAGGAAAAGAGAAGTAAAATAAGAGTGTGCTAGCCATAAAATAATTTTTTTGGAATATGTGCCTGAATTTTGTAGATTTAAAACATTCCTTGCTATAATGTTTATTTTAAGCAGACACTCACTGTGTTGTGACTAGTGAGCTGATGTTAAGAACAAGAAATCAATGATTTGCAGAGATCTAAATCTGCGTTTTAATAAAAAAATATTATCTGCACTGTAATCTCTTAACTTCTTTCCATGTAATAATGTAGGTAATTCTCAATGTCTAAGTCATAAGTATTACTAATTTGAAAAGTAAATTAGCTCTTTTCCCAGCTGTAGCTCTTGCATTCTATTTCATTTACTTCTGAAAATACATCTCAGGGCCAAACGTTGCCCTTACCTGTATCTGTCTCTGAAGTCAAGGGAAACTATGTCTGTAGGTCTGAAAGAGTGGAATGGATGGGTTCTTTCTTCTACCCTGCCCACATAAATCCCACCTATGGACCTTATCCAAAATTTTCTGAAATTAAAGGAAGTTTGTAATGACTTCAATGGATTTTGAAGTAGAATTAAATTATTATGAAATGGTTTTAATTAGGAAAAAAAAAAAAAGGTAGTTCATCAAAGCCAAAACTTTTCATTTTCATAAGTAATAGCTATTTTTTGCTATATTCAGAGTCTTGTAAATAATTTGGATTGAAATGTAAGAAAAAAAAAGTTGTTTTTTCTCGTCTCTTCATTTGTTTTTTAGAAATATTGACTGCAATAACAATTATGTGGTTCACATAGGATTTTAAAGCAAATATTTCCTTATTATCAAACTAAAAATATCAAAGTATCTGAGCTCTGTGTTCTTTTGTTTTCTTTGAAAAATATGATGAAATTTGAGATCTTTCTCCTCATCCCTAGTGAGATTTTTTTTTTTGTAAGTATGAAGAAAATTTCAATGGACAAAGTTTATGAAGAACTCCCCTTTGACCCAGGCCTTTAGGAGCAGAATAACAGGTAAGTTCATGTCTCATGATAATGCCAGCTGTGATTTCCTTTATGCTGAGTAATGCCCACTAAAATGAGACAGAGCTTAAAAAAAGAAATTTGGGGAAAAAAAGTAAAACCAAACTATTTGTCTCTTCCCAACCCTGCAAGCCACCCCGACAGCATATTTGCTGTCACCAGAGGAGAGAAGCGTTGATAACTTGAATCTGTCAGCTCTTGCCTTCCAGGCTGCTAATGAGTCTCAACATTGCTGCTAAGTGAAATTGGGATGGACAGACCTTCCAGTCTTCTCACTGCATTACAGAATAAAGGAAGTCTTCCTATTGCAACTAAACATTGGCTGAAATACCTCAGCAGAATAACTGGTAAAGTGATTACTGAGAAATGTTCTGCTCTTGTAAAATGCCTAGTCTTTATGGAAATGCATTAATAAACAGATTTAGGGTACATCTCATTAAACTGAAATGAGGTCTTGAGCCATAGCAGTTAAGTCACAAACTACAAAAGGAATGATAACTATTAACTGTTCTGAAATGCAGAATTTTTTTTGCCAACAAGCCTTAATTTGGATGAATATGTCAATATGTCAACTGTGAAATTAGAAAACAACACAAAAAACCAAGCAAACAAAACAATAAAAAAATACATTTAAAGAAATACAAACAAAGAAACAAAGTCCTGTGGAATTGAAAAGGAATGGAAATAATCAAAAATAACTTCCATGGTGGTTTGACTCCTAGAACTAAAGCTTTGAGTTACGAATGATCATATACACTGATAGGCACTGACTCTATTGTGGATGGGCATGAGATAGGCATTTGTGTGGTGTGCTGAGCTGGATTCTAAATTCAAACTCTGTAGCATATGAAATGTTCAGATACATGATCAACTTGTTGTTCACTGAGTGGACCTCACTGCCTCTCCACACATAACCTCTTGATTTACTGCAACTAGCGAGATTTGCAGCCTGGTCTGCAAAGAAGAGGAGATGAAGTTGAGTTACATTACTTGGCAGTTCCCTAACCTATCGCAGTGTGCAATTACTTGCTGCACAATACAACCCTGCAAAGATTTGGATTTGGTACAATATTCAATTTGTATGTCCACTGAAAATCAATTCCAGTGTTATGGAGACAGCACAATTATCTGTAGGACATGAAATCAGCCACACAGCTCTTTGTTTGTTTCAACAGCATGGAAGAGTTATTTTGCCAACACTTTCATAATGTGGGCTAATGTCATGCAACTGCACTTGATATCATGTCTAGAAATAGACATTTGACATTTTCCAGAGAATTTTCAAAACCTACTGTTTAACAGATATCTACATTATATAAGGAAAAGAAGTGTTCATTTTTTTTTTTTTTTTTTTTTTTTTTTTAAAA
>VZRH01003888.1:1480254-1504289 GCA_013397555.1 Urocynchramus pylzowi
TTTATATTTTAAAAAAAAAAAAAATTTTTTTTTTTTTTTTTTTTTTTTTTTTTTGCAGAAGTCAGCTTTCAAGCTTTAAAATCAGGCTTGCAAACTTCTCTTGTGTGATAAAACCCTGAGAAATCCAGGGGAATTCAGAACTACTATCTTTTAAAAAGACATCGCTGTTATATTTCAGGAAGTTTTTTGAATCTAGCCTCCTATATTAGAATGTAAATATGCAAACAGAAATGCTTTAACCACTTGACCAGATGTAATGTTGACTCTGGAGAAACCAAGTAGGAAAGGGAAACAAGAATACTAGGGCTTAAGTCCTGATAAGCAGAGTGAAGAATTTATATGAATGCTTGGGATGATGTGTACAGGAATAGACCTGCTAACAAGTAACCATGAAAATTAAGATAGATTATTCATCTGACTTGGCTGAGAAATTTTGAAATGAGGAAAATTATGCCTGATATTTTTTCAACTAGGACAACAAGGCTGTAAAACTATGCAGGTGCTGACTCCAATCTTTGCATTAGCTCAGCATAATAGAGTTGGTGCAGTACTTGAGATGCACAACATTTAAAAGGAGTGCATGAAATTTATATCTTGAAAAAATTGCATTCATAGTTCCATTCAAATCCATTTCTCCACATGCATAAATGATAGACTAAATAGCATTGTCCATTGCAAAATCTCACTTTGGCTCAGATGAAGAATGAGATTGAAGCAATATTTGAAATCTAGGTTTGGAGTCCTAACCTGCACATCACTGTGGTTTTAGATGAAGTATTTTCAAGGTGATAGGTAGAAAAAGGAGATGCTTTTCATGTAAGGTGTATATACTCTTATTTGTCAAACCTGCATCTCAACCATGTTTGAGATCTCTCAGGCAACATTTACACTATAAAACAACTTAGGTCCCTGGTTCATCCCTGGGTCTCTGTTCCCTCACAGAACATGTTGCATAAATTTTCATTTGCTGCAAACTATATCTCTTCCAAGAGATCTCAAATTGTATTATAATATTGACTACAGATGGATAGATAGATAGATATAAAATGCTATCTGTATTTAAGGGCTATGGCAGTACCATGAGATGCTCTATGCTACATCAGATCAGAAGTGTTGAGCTTTCCCTGAAAGAGGCTCCACTTGAGCAGTGCAGATGCAACCATTCTGCATCCCTTGGCTGAGGATCCTGCTGTCAGCCTCTGTGTCAGTATCACACAATGCATGCCTTGCAGAAATAGCTCATCTGGCCCTGTTTTGAGAGGAGAGTAAGGTGATATCCCAGACATTAATGGCTTCTTCACTTAGATCCTAAATTTAAAAATTTCATATCTTTTCATTCTGGAAAGTGTGAAAATTTAAAACAGGATTAACAAATTAAAACATGCTTTGTTATTTATCTCTATTTTTCTTCCCATCAGAGATAGCAACTACCATGTCCCCTGCAAGATTTTCCTTAACATGGCTAGTGAAAACACAGTGGGAGATACCAGTGAGGAATGTATATCTTGCAGTAAGAAGTCCATTAATTAATCAGGGCCATAGCAATGACTGACAGTGTTTCAAGTTTTTCAGACTTAAACTATTTCACTAAAAGTTCCATAATCCTAGATAAAGTGAAAGGCCTGATATTTGATAAAGCATAGAAGTTAACGACTTCCAAGTTCAAGTAAGGGAAGATACAAATTTGAGAACACTATGTACTAAGAGTGAAAAACATAGATGAAAACTATGCCCAGAGATACTGTTATACTTACTGATTTAGGAATAATTTCCTATAAGTGTAAAGGTTGCATTTTGATAGCTTGGCCAGAATACACACTGGGCAATGCCATGTCTCTCTGGATTGAATAATTTCCTTCTGAAATCAATACTTTCAGAAGCCATGAGTCAATCTGCCTTCTCAGCACAGTTGTCCTTTTATTTTTCCTTTTTATTCCTTTTTCTTCTTCTTCTTCTTTTTTTTTTTTTTTTTTTTTTTTTTTTTTTTTTTTTTTGTTTTGTTCTGTTCTGTTTTGTTTTGTTTTCATAATGCTTCCCTTTCCATAAATTGCTAAGTCAGTGCTGAATATCTAACTTTTATGGGAGTAAGATATTTATTAGGCAGTTAAACTAGGTGAGCAAGGTACAGGACTGTAAGAGAAGTGTAAACAAGAACTTTGAGAAGACTGTTCCAAGTGGGCTGCATTTAATACAGAATTCCAATTTGCAACTAAAACAATAATAATTGCTCATCTGGATACTGAAGAAAGATTGGTCTTGACAAACACATTCATCAGTGTCAAGGTGGATTTGACCAAACAGAGATGTTTTTGAGGTGGAGGATTCCACCTGAGCTAAGGACAGACTGGTAGAGGTTGAAATTTTATCAGGTCAGTTGTTATGACTTGGAAAGGAAGACAAGGCTTCAAACCTACAAGCCCTTTTCCAAATCAGAAGACTGAAAAGCCCAGAAGTTTTCGCTACTTTTACCGACACTAATGGTTGTTCAAAAAGAAATTTTTATCTCTACCTACAAGCTTTGCTTCACCTTTGCCCTTTAGACAATGAAGGTTACAGCAATATCCAAGCCAGTCACCACTTTGTAGTCAGTGGTGACAAACAGGAACTTACTTCATATTCCTTTTTCTGTATCTACGGAAGTATGAAATTAACCTTTTACTTATATTGCCTTATGTTTCTTATCTTATATTAAGAGATGAAAATGATTGACTTAAAACAGAAATGTCACAAGTTCACTTGTATCAATCCTATCTGATGCCTCTACATTGCAATGTGTTTCTACGTTATCCCAAATGCCAGACATAGAGTAACTAAGCTAAAATGGAATTTGGTGGAAATTAATTTATCCTATGAAATTTGCCTTTTGATAGCTAGCATTAAGAATATGAACTTGCTAATCAGAATAGCCTGATGGAAATAATAATTTAATGTGCTAAAGGATGCTGTGGAAATAACTGACGAGTGTGATGTGCTTTGTGACTATTGGAACAAGGAAGATCTAAAATAAAGTAATTATAAAAATGGCTTTTTACTTCATTGCCAGCTGTATTGAATATTTTGAGTTTCTAAGAGTTCTCTGTGAGTCATCTTCTCTTGGAAAAGACTTCCTCTTCATCATTTATCACAAGTGAAGGAAAATTCTGAGTCCAAAGGGCATTTAGGTAACTGAGAGTTGATAAAAAACAATTGTAGTTCTTGTTTGTACATAGAAATACTGTATTTTTTTCATTATTCTATATTATTTTGAATATTTTTTTTACATACCAATTGGTAGTTGAGTGCTCTATGAAAAAATGCACATGTTTTTCCACTGCCAGTCCAAGAGTTAAGAAGTCAAGATTACTCTTTCAGAAGGCTTCCTTGGGCACACAGCTTGAGCCTGTTTTTCAAAAGTATTTAGGCAGTGCTCCAGTCAGTGTTGCAATGATTCTGTAATCTATCAAAGCTGTTACATGAACTAATAGCTCTATGTTAAGTCAACACAGCTTAAGCATAAAATAAAATGAAGTTTTTCACAAGGCTAATTAACCCTTGTTAGCAACAGACTACAGACATGACAAGTTCTCTAGACCCCCCAAGTCTAAAGCAAGGTGGGAAATCTTTCCAAAGGATATCTCCACTTAAGTCACATTATAAAAATTTGTCACTGTGCTTTGGGGCCTATGAACTTACAAGAGTCACACTATCTGCCATAGTCTCTTTCAGCTTCAAAATCTATCTTAATTTTTTTTTTCTCATGACTGCTATTACCCACCTGCTTCTGCAAGGCACCATATGGTCCTGTCTTTATGTCTGGTAACTTCTGAGGTCTTCATCCTCATTAAAACCTGCTGAAACAGAGAGGTATTGCACCCTATGGCTTCCCTATAAGACATTTTTAGGATTTACTCAGATTCAGCATCACAGTGTTTCCCTGACCAGTGGCATGTCAATGCTCCAGAGTGAGGCAGTAGCAGGGCCCCTCGGCCAAATTACCGGGTTTAATGAGATGCAGAGGTTTCTCACAAAGCATCCCCCAAATATGACACGTACCTAGCTTGTGGGAGAGTGAAGTTGATGTCTCTTCCCTGCTGGAAGAGAACTGAAGCCTCCAGTCATTCCTGAGACATGATCTTGGAGAGTGGGAGAGGAGCTGGGAGCTGCACAACCCAAGGCCTAAGCAATCCTTGATTGCTACTGAAAGGAACTTAAATTTTAAAATCAGCTGCTTCTACAATACCTCATAATGAGCTCTGGCTTTTTAATTAGCGACCTAATGGAAGCCTGTGACAGGCAGATGGATATTGCTGTGTGATAGAGCAGCCCCAAAGCCTGTGCAGCAAAGACTCAGCAGTGGTATGAGATTGTGGGCATGACTTTCATCTGATTTCACAAGGCATATTTTCTTTATCACAGATCCCTGTTGTGTGTGTCCTCACCAGGTTTACAACATCCACTTCAGTTAGGGCAGCAGAACTAGAAACATGAAACATGACTTTTCAATGTCACAAACACCAATAACACCGATGGCCAACTCTAGCTTAAAAAAAAAATCTACTTGTGTAAGTGAAAAATGTCTTCATTTGCTTTTGCAACAACTTGCATTGGGAATCATGTTCAGGTGGTTCTGGGCATTGACGACTCTGTTCTTTTTAGTGTCACTGCTTTCTGAATTGAAGTCATCTAGAAAACGTGACTAACCTTTTTTTTTAATCTTTCCTATGGCTGTATGACAATTAGTGTTGCTAGATCAAATCTAGCCCACTGTTGCACTTGATTTTGAGTTTAAACATTTTGAAACTAGGGTAAGGGGTGTATTTTAACTTTGACAGGGTTATTTAATGACTATAAATTACTATTAACTATTTTGGTTATTTAATGACTTATAAATTTAATACAAGGATCAGAGTGCAGCTTTGTTTTCACTTGCCTGAGTCTGTCCACCTTTTTCTCTGTCATGTTATCAGCATTCAAGGAGACACATGGGAGCTGATGTACAGCTATTCCTTGTAAGTCACATTCCTACTGCAAGGTAATAAACTTGTGTATGTATAAGTATTAGTATACCCTTCACATAATTCATTTTGTTCTTCTGAGTATATTGTTGATAATATCCCAAGTAAAAAAACCAAACTGTTACTGAAGCTGCAGTTTCAGGACTCAGCAGTTATGGGCAATATCACAGCTAAAAAGCTTGTCTCTTCTGCTCCCTGCCCTCCTGCCCGGCTCTCCTCCCAGAGCAGAGGCCGTGTCATTTGTGCTGACTGACTGCTCCCAGAGCTTCAGTGTGCACCCAGCTTCTGAAATGGTCTGGGCTAAAGAAAAGCTCTGATTAAACAGGTTCAGAGCCCCGTCTGTCAAACAGCTGTGCTGATGAAGTGTAGAGCACCCGGCACTGAAGCCCTGGGAAGAAGGACAAGGACATGAAGTAAGAGGAGAAGGAGAAGGAAGAGCAGGAAGAGGAGGAGCAGGAGCAGGAAGAAGAATTAATAGCTAAAGCTGGGTGGGATGGGAATTTCCAAAACTAGCACTGCCCCTGAATCTGTGTGCTGACAGACCCCAGGCAGAGCCTGAAGGATGAAAGCACCTTGAAAAACAGTACATTAATAAGTTTGTAATCCTTTTTCTTAAATGTTGGTTATTCTCCTGTCCTCATTTTTAGGAGAAGTAATGAATTCTCGAACACCTTTCAGGAGTTTTGCATGTGAAATATTTTCCCTGGTTCAGTTTGTGGGAATGACTCACATCTTGGAGCTCTTCCTCCATGCTCTTTGCCCTTTTCATACGCAGACATGACTTCTCTGGTAAAGATTTGATGCGGATCAATGTGCATGCTGGCATCTGGGAACAAGACAGATAACTTTTTTCTCCCAGCTTCCTGTTTAATTTCATAAGGTGATAGTTCCAGTTAGTCTCAAAAGGCATAATATTCTGTATTTTCTGCATAGTGAAAGAAATTGTCTTTTTTTTTTTTTTTCTGGGATACAATAGGGATCAAAAATCTTAAAACTTCTTTAGTTAAGAAAAATGTGACTTCTCTGTTCTTAAGAATTAGGGGTGGCATTTTTTGATTGATACTGGACATGACAATATAAGCAAATAAACCTGGATTCTTAGCTCACAAAATATTTCTTTTCTGTGTTTAAGCTGGTATTCTGTTTTAAAGTAGCTTTTCACATAACTGAGCTGTCATCACTTGCAGACAAGGACTGAAGGTACAGATCAAGTTCGAACATGTGGTTTTATACAAGGTCTCACAGAGGTCCTGATGGTGTGAAATATTCCCGAAACATTGTTTTGACTTTCACTCAATACTGTAGTCTATTTAGTCATGTCAGGGGTTTTGCCAGTGGTCTGAGATCTGTTATCAATCCTATAGACTGTCTACTCTCATACACAGGCAGAAACTATGCAGGTGCACGAGACTACCCAGGCTTGGCCTTCACATATGCCTTTAACAGTTTTCATCTTATCTCAATGATAAGGAATTTCCATGATAAAATGATTAGGTAGAAGCAATTTGACCAGATATTAGGCAATTGCTGTAGATATACTAATCTTTATTAGTTCATTGTGGGGTGACTAAGATTTTGAAAGAGATCCTGGTGACATAAAAATGAAGCAGCAAATAATTCAATTTTAAAAAAATATGGAAGACATAAATTTTTGTGTGTGTGAAAGCATGAGAGCGCTAAGGAAGTATTTTCATTATATTTGTTATTCAACAAGGACTTACATCTGTTTCCAGTTTGCACTGTTTATTGACACATCTGGCTATTTGGCCTTAGGAACTACAAGTTGCTGTTGTGGCATTATTCTCTGAATCAACTTTGTAGACCACCCGGAAAATAATATAGCAAGTGCTGTGAGAAGGTTGTGTTATTTGTAATAAGATTACCTTTTGGCACCTAGATGTATTGTACAAATGGGATTCTGTCATCTTCTGTTTTATGAATTACAGTTTTGCATTTTTTACACCTGTGGGGAAAATAAGTCTCTAGCCAAAGGGCTTACTAGTTGACAGAAATAAATCAGGATGACCTGATAGAGTTTCAAGTAGAGGCCAGATACAGTAGGAACTACTTGCCTTACATGGGAAAATACCTTTGTTTCAGTAGAAACAAAATACAGCTAAAGTCACACAACTGAGAAAGATGTTTCTTTAACCTATGGTGAGATGTATTTTTTCTGATTAATATCCCACTGTTGGAAGTGAATACTGTCCAAGTCCTTGATCCTTCAAGCATTTTTTTCTGTAACAAATAGTTAAATTTTCTCCATCAGCAGTTTGAGAGTAGCAATCCAGTCCAAGAGTGTGAAAGACGTATTTTGTGAAGACTTTGAAAAGCCAAAGGATAAGATCACAGGACAGAAGGGACCACCTAGATTATCAAGACCCGTCATTTCCAATTGCATGCAAAAGATAGGATAGTCCTGAAGGATTCACAAAACATCTACTCCCAACACCCCCTCAAACCACAGGCCAAAAACCAGTTCCAAGACTCCGTCACGGATTTAAAACATAATAGTAGAAGACTAACAGGCACAGCTTCCATGTGCCACAGGAAGGAACATGATGAAATACTTATTTGTTTTATTACAAATACTTCTAGACTCTGGTAATTTGTTGTTTTTTAAATAATAGTCTAGTTAATCTATATGGCCATGTGAAGCTGCAATACAGCTTCACTTGCTGCATTGAATTATATGTGGAATTAATAACACAAGCCTTGAAGATGCGTAGAATAAAGATATATAAGAAGTAATTTGCTGGTTTTTGATGAATTGCAGGTTTGTAAATGGTTTTGTGTGCTTTCTCTGAGAAAGTTTACACAGCCTCAACAGTTATTTCCATTCCTTCAGATTAAGGCTGTAGTTCTTAATGTGTATTATTGAATTTTTAATTCCTTTAATAGCTAAAGAATAAAAAGTACAGAGGGCAAGGCAGCAAAATTACTGGGAGGCAAGAGCAGAGGATGAATACTGTATTCTTTGCAGTCCTATGCTATACTCTGCTATTCTCTTTAGGCTTGCTCTTTGTCCTCTTTGACATTGTGTAGGGACAGTGAGTGGTCTGATTTCTCTTGTTTTCTCCTCAGGATAAAAACCTGAGGGCAGTCTTTGTGGTAGGGAATTGTCACATCCTGCCAGGCACGCTACCATACAGATCATCAACCTTGCCCTGTCTTCTGTGCACCTTCATGGCAATGATGATGATGATGTCTCTTGCTAGCTGTCTGGCCAACCTAAGTGTCTGCAATTGGATAGAGCACACCCAGCTAGGAAATGTCTGCACTAGTGCACAGTTTTCCAATACTCAAACGAATGCAAGAACAACTGAGGCAAAACAAATATTTAAAAATAGAAACTACTCTGGGTGATTTTCTTTTTCGTGTGCATTTAATGGACTTGGGACTTCTGCAAGACCTTTGAAAAGTGATTTAGAGCTAGTTTGATAATGCCTGTTTTGAACTTTATCTTTGCAGTGCATGCCCAAAGCATGCAAAGTTTATGCCCAGTGCTCAGGGAGTTATGTCAAAACTCCTAAATCAAGTGTTTAGGCAGCCTAATCAGACAAGTGAGAAAGTTAGGCATCTTGAGAGGATGATTCTGTTTCCCACATGCTGGGCAATAACTAGCCCAGATTTCTGAGGCCTCACAGTTAGTGCTCTCTTCAGGGGGCAGGGAGATGCTTGGTTCCCCTTCCAGATGTGTTTATGCAGTTTGCATGTGAGAGATTTAGAAAAAAGTAGAGACTGGGATCAGGACCTGAACCAGGTCTCCCCCATCCCAGCTGAGTGACCTACCCAAGAGGTTCCCGAATTATTTGTTGTTCTCCTCCCTGCAGTAAGGGAATGATCTGTCTTAAATCTGAATCTAGTTGAATAAACAAAGCTTTAACAGGAAGAAAGTAGAGTGAGTAGCTGCTCTACAGCATGGAGTTTAGGACACAGCTCAAGCTAAAAAGGCTCAGGCATCTAAACTTCTGCATCCTTCATAAGTGTTTAAACCATAAAATTGATATGCAGAGGGCAGACTGTATTTAGAAAAGCAAGCTCTGCTTTTGTGAGTGCCTCATCTCAAGTGGGGTACAAGAGCCTGAAACCGATGTAATTAGCAGTGCCTCTCCCCAAATCCTGGGTTACCTGCCTAAGTTCTGGAGAAGGGACAGGTCAATACTGTCTTCTGCTGGTTGGATCTCAACCATTTTCTTGTCAGAAGGAGGGCTCATTCATGCAGTGCAAGCATCTCATTTTATCTACTGATTGCATTAATCAATTCAGAAGTCAAGCAGACCTCTCCAAATCCCTCAGGAATGGTTCCTTGCAAAATCAAGCATGTGTTTCAACTCCTGTGAGGCTCAGAGTTACCATTCATGGGGACTCAAACTGTTGCATTACTAAGGTGCTTCAAGTTGTAGGTAGGATTTTCAGGTAATATGCAAACAAATTCTTGAAATTTGGACCTGGTCTGTCAAGCTACTCTCCTGCTTTAGAACAATTTTTTCTTTAGATACAATCCCATAAAGATTAAAATGTGCCTTGTTGTGAAGTAAGAGGAGACTGAATTACTTTTGGGGACTATTTTGATGTCACTCTTCTAGGTGCTGCCAGATCTGTGCTCTCTCTTATTCTTTGGCTAGCAAAGCTAAAGATAACGCCTAAGAAGTTAACATTTTCAGTCAGATGGCAAAGGTTTGAAATTGCTTTAACATATATGAGGACACAGATATCCAATTGGGATTGTATGCCAAAATTGCTTTAGTCAGGATACAGTAAACAGTTGGGAGCAAAGTGCTGTAAAAACCTTCAAACAGAAATTCTTACTTTACACAGTTCTTGGAAATAGGATCCATCTCTATTCCTCTGAATTCAGCTCTTGAAGCACTCTGTTAACCATCTGGTATCATCCAGGAAAGGGAAAATATAAATTACATCTGTCCTTTGCATAGTATGGGGGACGGAGGACGGGGCGGTGACAGCTATATTCATATCCAAAAAAGAAGAGACTCATTTCAACTTTGGTAAAAGCTTTGTGCCTCTCAAACTGTTACTTGCATACACAGAGCAAAAATTCTCTATGAATTATTCTTATATGCAGTTCATTTCCATGTAATTTACTGATTTACATGCACACAAAAAAAACTTGCAGACTTTCTTAAAAAGACCATCCCAGATCAAACTATTTGAGATGTGAGGTCGTTCATTTGTGTTCATGCAACTTCCAATGCTTATGATTCAGTGTAAAATTTTCTACTGCATCTTGGGGGGTCTTGGGGCTTCCATGCCAACATTTGTCCCAGATGCAAATGTACAAAAAATAATGGTGTAAGGCTAGTTGCTCATTGATGATGAATAGGTGCACTGTGTATGGAGTATGAGTGAGATTTATATTATAATCAACTGTAGAAAATTCAGTATGTGATGGGACCCTAAGGTTTTGCTCAGTAAAAAAAGGAAATCCAATAATGTATTTCCTTTTATTCAGCATGTATTCTAAGTTTTTTCCCCTTCATTTTGCCTAAGAGCTGCCTTTCTGAGGGCTGAATACCACATCACTTCTGTTTTCATTTCTCATTAGTTTTGAATGGAACTTCTGTGCCTTATTGCCAACATTTGGTTTACCCCAGAAAGAAATTGTTTCATGGCATCACAGGAATGGGTCTCTAGGAGGATCTCCATTGAAGTCACAGGTTTTTTTAATAGGAGGGCTCTGCTCCAACTTCCTACCCCTCCAAAACAGATGTTGTGCTCCAAAGGACAAAGGATCTGTCAGTGACCCCCCTGAATCTACCCAAATAAGTGGTCTATAGTGATAACATTCAACTAGGGAGCAAGAAAAAAAGTGGAGGTTTACTAGGACTGTTAGTAGATGGGAAAGTAAGTGAGCAAGGAAGCAATGCTCCTGAAAGGCTGCTGGGGTCACTGGAGTGGTGGTAGGTTTCCACCTACCTCAGCAGTGCTGGCTGAGCAAAAAGAGTTTAAAGGGATCACAGGGGGAGACACATATGATGAACATACCTCATGAAAGGGGGTGGAATGAGTGGGAAGATACAGCATGTGCTGTAGGGGTGGATGGTAGTAAATCTGTGCTTTCATAATCACTTGTGACTATGCTCTGAGGGTGGGATTCATTTCACGAAAAGCCAATGTTTTTATCCTGGCTGCTCACACTTTGTGCCTCTCACAGGAGAGAGGTGAGTGGTTTTTAAAACATTAATCTGTTGTTTTGCTGCTTTATTGCTAAAGAAAGAAGAGTTAATTTTCCACATAATGCAAAACTTTTGTCCAATCCCTAAAGAAAGGATTTATTACTATTTTGGCAGGGAGCTGTGCTGGAAGCTCTCCCGCTTCAGTTCCCTGGACAATGTCCTCCCCTGAAATATGGTTTGACTGTTCAGAACAGGGCACTGCAAATTTGCACACAGTGATATTGACATCTGGCTTTAGCATATGGGATACAGATAGTCCTTGATTGCTGAACAGCTGTGATGCTTTGGAAAGAAACAATTGCATTTGAAGAATATTGGATATAGAGTAGGGCTTGTACTATCCCACACATCTTGCTGACATTTTTTTTTCTACATTACCAGTCTGTTTATTAAATTTCCACAGTATAAAACCATCAAAATTTAGAAGAGTTTGAAGTAGATTGTAATATTGGCAGATATGCCAACAAACAATCCACTGACAACACGTGTTAGGAATCAGTCCATTACAATTAGTCAAGAACAATACCAGAAGATGATGGGACTGAGTAAGAACAAACAAATAAGCACAAAGGAAGGAACGAGGCAAGTACTGAAGGTTCAAAAAATGTTCCCATCAGTTTTGTATATAAAAAACACTTTGGTGAAGAGTTTTTGCAGCAACTTCAGCAATGTCAGCAACTGTATATTGTGAGTTCATTTACACAGTAACAAAGAGTTCTGCTATCAGCTGAATTTCAGTTGTCAGTTTGTCAGGAAATGGTCCTCCAAAGCAAAGTGAAATGCACTTATACAGGGAAGGGAAGCAAATCTTTGCAACCCAAATTTATCTGAAGGAAACCAAAAATCTTGGTGCATCTTGTTCCAAATTATGATGTATATAAAATATTACAAATTGAAGTTGGTTGCCCAAACTTTGCTTTATTTTGCCACACACTAGTTTATATCCCACTGTGATTTGGTGATTACAGGACTGCATATAGCATTTATACACATTTCATATACTTTTCTCCTAGTAAAAGTTCTTGTAGCCAGGCTACCTGTAGACACTCTCCTATTAGTGCTGTCTATACCTTATGCCATAATTTCTGGGTGCTAGGATTTAAGGGTGATAAATGTCATTGTGGATGTCAAGTCTGCCCAATGTCTGACAGTTTCATGAGCAAATTTTGTATCAAAGGCATAGTATCTGCATGAAAGATAGTGCATCTTTAAAAATAGATGTTTAGCACTGATTTAAAGACTTCAGGACCTGAAATGATCCTGCCTAACTGAGGTGCCTGTAGCAGTCACTTCAGCTTTTTTCAATATTGAGTGAAACGAGAATAGGAAGTGTTGTGGTGTGTCAAACTAAATGTAACTTTTGAAAGTACCTCTTGCATTTTCAGGAAGCTGTTAACCTCCTATATCAGTTATGTGCTTGAAACCTGAATGGGAAAAATCTAAGACTATGTGGGCCCAAGTTATTTGTAGACAAAGTTCTAGTGAAAAGGAAAATAAAGTGGAATGTTTTGGAATAATGCATTGGCTATAAAAAAGAACCTCCTGGCAACACAACCCTGTGAGAATAACTGCAACTGGCTTGCAATACAGGAAAGTGAGAAACTGTTGGACAGAGGAATAATAGTGATTTTTTTTTTTTTCCACAGGAAAAGAAATGAATGCTATTTATTCAATTCAGGGTAATGTGAACAAGAACATATTTGTACTGTTCTAGCAGGTCAGTTCATGATCAAAGCCCTTTAGTGCAACAGATCTCTTCACAAAATTTATTTGTACTAAAAAATTAATGTGACAAAGAACTATGATACCAAGCAGCTAAATAAACCAAAGATGTATTTTCAAAGTCTTTTAGATATATTTTCAAAGTCTTTTATCTTCTTACATTTTCACTCCCCAGTAGATAACCATTTTCTCATACCTCTGCCAAGTTCATGCAAGTCATATTATTTCATTTCATCTTTATTTGTTATTAGATTTTCCTAAAATTTGCCTTTTGTTTTCAGTCTTTTTAGAAGTTCCTTATTGTACACTTTAAATACATGAGGGACATCCTTTCCAAGTCTTTCCCTCCTCCAAGCAAAAGAAGAGTAGCAAGTTTGCAGCAAAGTTTGCACTAAATGTCTCTTTCATATCATCTTCTGGGAAGAAACGCCATCAGTAGCTCAACCTCCACATCCACAGCATCCTTGATTGATTTGGCACTTGTTCTCCCAGGAATGTCAACCTTTTCCCCTGCAGAATCTGTGGTATATGTAATTTTAAAATCTGCCATACAGAATGCTTTCCTCCTTCACACTAATAATGGGGCTGTTCTGAGAGTGGATGTGAAAGAGGCTCTGTCCTGACAGACAGCAGAGGCTGGATTCAGGCCATCCACTCAGTTCCTATCCTGCTACATTCCTTGGTTTCAGCTCCCCTTGCCACAATTATTTCATTTGGTATAAAAGTATTCTTAAGTGAGAATTTGTACCTGAGTGCCCCATTCCTTAGGCAAATTGTCTCACCAGTTATTTGGAAAAACGTTTTCTCTTTTGGTCTTGAGCAGACAGTGAGTGACTCCAAATTACAATAATTTCCAGAATCTCACTGTCTTTTGATTGATGGGCTAATTACATGAAACCTATTCTGTATTAAGGAATTGCAGAGTAAAAACTGCAGTTTCTCAGGAATACATACTTCTCTTCATTTCCTCAGTTTGGCTTTCTTTGGACCTTCTGGGACACTTCAAGCTGTGTGAAGGCAAATTTAGTAGTCTCTTTGGTTGAGATGGACATTAGCAAAGGGTCACATGAAAATTCATGTCCAAATCTTTCTGATTTTAAAGGATGATTGTCACATACTGCTTCACTTTGCATTTTTAAAAAATCCTAATCCTATTTAGGAGTAGGCAGCATTTTAGAGGAGATTTAATGAAGACTTTGAGGATAAGTGATCATGGCATTGTCTGTTTTGCAAGGTCAAAGCAGAAGTTATTAAAAGTAGGAATTTTATTTAGGGAATGGATGGCATATATTTTTAAGTGATAAGCCCATAGGACGTTAAATATGTCCTCCTGGAAATTTAAAAAATGTAAACTATCATTACTCTGTTCTGTTCTGCAGTTGCAAGTGCTGGTGCCAGAATTATTTTATGCCTATGGTAACAAAATCTCTCTCCCTCTCCCTTTGCCCTTAGCCAGACTTCCCAAGCCAGAAATTGCAACTGATTTTAGGAAGAGGCATTTTACACTTGATGCATATAGACTTGTGCACACACACACAGAAATCCGTACACAGTGTGGTGGTTGTTACCTCAGCTGGTTTGGTCTTCACAGTCCTCCACTGGGGGAATGGAAAAGAATGTCCTCCATGAAAAGAGGACTTTTTAAAACACTGCAGAAGCAAGTTTGTTTTAAAAATTGAGAAAGATCTGAAATTTTCCTCTTCACAGTGAGTTATTCCTTCTTTACATTGTTCTTCTGTTTGCATTCTGTGTGGCAAAATGTCATTGTCATCAACACAAGCACCAGATCCTCATATGGTAATGGTAAAGGAATGCTGGCAAATGAATGTTTCTCATATGTAGGTTTTATTACTACTTTTTAATTGTGTATGTTTCTCATATGTAGGTTTTATTACTATTTTTTAATTGTGTAAAATTTCAAAACCCCATTTTAATACTCACTGCAGTCAATGGGAAGACAGTTGTTAACTCCCATGGACTTCAGATCAAGACACAGTTTTGGGAAATGGGTATATCCATCAGGACAGAATTGCTGTTTTGACTTGGCATTTTTAAACCCTCTTGTCTTTGTTTTGTGAGCCACATAGTTTGTGATCAATGAAAAGACGTTATGCTGTCGTACATGCTGTAAATGAACCAACAACTTAAGTTGCACTGTAACTAAATCACAACCTTTGGACAAATTACAAGGAAAATGTATTTGCTTTATTGATTTTTAGTCTCTTCTATGCTGATTGATAATTTACTTTAAATACAAAGACTGAAACTAGGATATGCAAATAAAGTAAAGTAGTTCTTTAGTCTCACTAAATATGAGACAAAAATAACAAAATAATATTTTGTGATTTCACATAAGAAATGATTTAATTTATTCCTTTAATATCACTGTTTGCAAATACTTTAAAATAGAAGTAGTAAGAAACTAGTTCAATATTTTTGCTGAGGAATCAGACTGGGGCATGCTCTGATTTTTTTACTATTTTCTGACAAAAATAACCTGTATTGTACCAGCCAGAAGTCTGAAGCAGACTATGGGAAAAGGTGTCATAGGTATGTTAGACTTCTTGGAAAAGAGTTTCTTGTTCTGGTAACAGTGCAGTCTAAATTAGGATAGTTCCATTGACTACATCTTTGTTCTCTTTGTTCTCTACAAAATTGTTCTCTAATTTTATTGAGATTAAATATATGGTGCTGTTTTTGCTGTCTGATTAACTGCAACATTTTTGAAGAGAAGAGAAATCAAAGAGATTTCAAATTAGCTGTGAAAATGCTCGCCCTGCAATTCTTTAACAAATATTCGAACAAACTTTATTATAAAGAATTTGAAGGAAATTATATTATGTGTTTCTTTAGGCACTGTCATCAATCCAAAACAATAATCTTAGGAAAATCTGTAGAGCAATATATATTGTTCTTTAATAACAGACAGAGACAGAACCTATCTCCAAGACGAGGGCTGCTGTGTAAGAAAGGGAATTTTATAGAATCACAGAATATGCTGGTTTGGAAGGGACCTATCCTAGGAATCACATCATGTGCCTGAGAACATTGTCCAAATGCTTCTTGAGCTCTTGTCAGGCTTGGTGCTGTGACCACTTCCTTGGGGAGTCACTTGCAGTGTCCAACCACCCTCTGGGTGAGGAAACTTTTTCCCAATATCCAATCTAAACTTTCTCTGATTATTTTAGCTCAGGAGCACTCCAGCTGCAGAACTGGCTGGCACTCAGCTTGCCCTTGGTTTTGACAGAGAATCTCAGCAGAGCCCTGAGGTGTTTGTGTGTCCACGTAAACATACACACACACACCACATGTGGGAAATAGTCTCTTAAGGACTGCTGGGCAAGCATGGATTGGACAGTAATAGATTGCTGCTCTCAGAAAACTCTTCTACAGGTAGCATTTTTGCAATACCCATAAGCAAAGTGTCATTATTATTTGATAGCACTTTATGGACATTGAACAGATGTGTGTGCCCTTAAAACCTAGAGTAAAACATGATAATAATAGCTAGAAATTAAAAAACAAAAGTCATCCTGCATTTTGTTCTTATTGCCAAACCCAACATTAAGAGATCACATAAACAGCTGATTTAGAGGGAAGTTAAACTCAAATGGCAAGTTGCACGAAGGGACTCAGAAATGGTATTTGAACTCATAAAACTATCCATCCTTCTGTAGGGTAGATAAGGCATTGACAAGAAGAACTTTAAAGGAAAAATAGAAGGCATAGGCTCCTTCCCAGTCCGCTCTTATTCTCAGGTGCTCTTTACTCTGAGCGATTGTGTACTGTGCTCCTGATATCAGGCTTACTACTGCTGTGTCTATCTAGCAACTGTTTGTTCAAATGCATGATACTTGAAAAGCACTGACACATATTCATTTCTTTATATGTATACATGTCAAAAGTGGTGGTGTATTTTTAGAACTAAACAATGACAAGCTTACCAGATGCTTTTTCATACTGAAATAAAGCATTACTCTCATCTTCCCAAGATACTGCTTCATGAAAATCCTCTTTACTATTCTTCACTCTCTTCTTATTATCTCAGACAAAGGTTTGTATGTTGTCCCTGCTTCAAGAAACTATATATATATATATATATATATTTATCCTTCAGAATGCAAAGTAACAAGATGACCACAGCTTCTTATTAATTATCAAGGGACTGAATTTCAATTTTCTATTAAAAAATATCTGAAAGGAAAATTAAATTTGAATCAATAAGCTGGCATTGTAGGTTAGGAAGGAAAAGCAGGAAGATATATAAGATATGGAAAATAGGAAATAAATTGGACAAGTGCTTTTGTGGCCATTTTAAAAAATAAAATATATGCCTCTTGAGATTCAAATAAAAATTGGCAGGCATAGCTTTTGTTTAGATCGGAACTTTCTACAGTCTAACAGTCTCACCTCAATTGCATGTGCAATATTTGAGACTTCTTGGCTTATATAATAAAATTACAGAAGTTCTTACGGAGTTAAAGGGATTCTAATCCATTCTAATTTTCATATTATAATGTTACAGTTATTACTTGTTGAATTAGCATACTTACACTGTTATTTTAATCTTATTATACAGAGAACTTTTCAAACTATGCGAGCAGTTCAGCCCTCTCTGGTTAGTGACTCATGTATGAACTTACCCTCTTTCACTTCAGAATGATTCCGTTCTGTAAACGAAAGAAAAACAAAGGGAGTGGTGGAAAACTTTAATTTCAGACTACATGTTGTTCATGAACTGTTTGTTTAACTCTATTTGTATTGGTTGGGTTGATATCTGTGTCACATGATAATTTTTTTCCTTCATGATCGGAAGCTAAAAATGAATCACAAAACAATCACTAGTGAGTAACAGCAATCACTCTCTTTTTTATTATCTAGTCACAGCAGCAGTTGGGAAACATTTTAGTCCCAAATACTTGCAGAGTAACCTGGCAATTGTCAGCATTCTCAGACTAGAGAATGTGATTGAGAATGACCTGCGCTGTCCGTGTCCATTCACACGCACATTTGCTGACACAAAGATCCGTTCACCCCAGAATGATTTTTCACAGCTTTCCCATCTCACCTGTTTCAGCACCAGTGACTTACAAGTACAATTTGGTGACGTTCTCATATACAGCAAAATGACATAAGTTATAGGTGCAAGTCCTGTTTGCACAAGCAAATCCTGCAAAAGAGAAATTACATCAGTGACAATGCAAAATCTATTGTTCCTTGGTTTTTGCAAGTGGAAACCCCCTGGGTAGCTGGTCTTGAATGATTTTCTGTTAATTATCTCTTAGTTTTCCTTTCTACCTACAGTCACACAGTGACTATTGTGTGTCTGCAGATCCCTGCAGAAGCTCATCATAAGAACCTAAAGATGCCCAGTGTTGAGAAATGGATTGTAGCCTGGGTGAATGAGTGCCCCAGCTCTTCCGGCGCTATGAATCCTTTGGGAAGGTTGTTTAAAATCTGATTTCAAGCCATGTAAGCTGCATTTTTTTTAATATATATTTGTGGCTCTGCCCTCACAAATCTATGATTCATGACAGGAATGCAGCTTGGATCTCTTGCAATGTAAGCAGCTGCAGATACTTCAAATACTTGGGTACATGTGATCCAGCAGCTTGCTATAAATTTGCCCCTAAAAATAAAGTAACAAGTGATTGAACAGTGATAGGAATTAAACGCGGCAGTGAGTGAATGGAATGCGTAAGTCCTTACCTCAGAAAATTTATTAAGGCAATTGCTATAATTAAAATCAAAATGAAAAAAGATACACTCTAGAACACTATCTTTGAACAAACTTGCCCAAGATTCCTTTAAAGGTTTCTTTTTTTAAATATCGTTGGACACTGAAATAAAGTATTTGCTGGTATGCCATGTCATTGAGCATGATATTTATATTGTTACATCATCTGAGAGTCAACTGCATTTACACTTTCCATGAGTTACTGGACAAATTTGGTTTCAAATTTCCCTTAACTTTTTACCATGTGAACAAAATAGGCAAGTAACAGCTTTTGATACCAAAAGGTTTATTTGCTGTATGATTTATCCAGAAGCTCACTGAAAGATTTCAGGGTAAACAGAAGAATTCCCACTGGCAGCAATCAGCTTTGAATCTGCCTCTGATAACTGAAAGTCACAGTTTATGTGGCGTCTTTATATTTCTCATTCATTTGCCCTCATTTTAAGACTGACGCTGTGTTCAGTAATGCACATAGGATAAAACAGTATGTCAGCATTTCTTTGAGCTGATGCTTCCATGTCATCCCTGTTTTCACACAGTTTTAATATAGAACCTTGGAGAATATGGAAAATTTTAGGAGAAAGATTTCATGGTCAGATCATATAATTAGATTCCACTAGGAAGTCTCAGAGTAGCTAACTAGGGACTTTGTTGAGAATTTCAACCTAGAGGCAGAAGAGTAAATGGGAATTTGGTTTAGCTACAATGCAAACCTCAGTTCTAGAAGAGCTAGGGATTTTTCTAAGAGACCCAGATTTGTAGATCTGTACATCTGTACAGCCTCCTCCACACAAGCTTCCTCTTCCACAGACTTTTTTTTTTTTCTGCTGTACTCAGTTTCCTTTCTTACCAATGCACAACAAGAACAAAGGTGCAAAACTTGATTTGAAAGGGGTATAATAGACATAGATTATTCAAGTCTTTGTGTGCCTCCCTGTAGTGTAGGGTGGCTGAAGACTAACTCCTAACTTTCTTTGTCTAAAGGCTGGACATTGGCTCTGAACTCATCTCCCAGGCTTCCTCTTCATCAAGAGAAAGAAGAAAGGATCTCCAGAAGGAATAAGTGTGTTGGGGATTGAATCAGGGAGGAATGCCAACGGAAAAGCTAAAAACATTGCTATTTCCTGAAGTTTCTGTTGAGTTAATTGTAACTCAGCCCTTACACTGACAAAACTAATACTGAAATTGATTTGTTTAAAAACACATCTGCCTGGATACAGAATTTCTGTTATTTTCCCTGACAATCTGCTCTTATCTCAGTAAAATTTATGTATTGCAGTACAGTAGCAGTATTGCAGTCTTGTTCAAATAAATGTAATATCATTTCTCTCTGAAGCACCCTGTCTGTGTGTATCCATCAAATGTACTTTGTGTCTCCCTCTTTAAATGTGATAGGATGGGGAAAAAAACAGTGTTTATTTTGCTCTTGAATGCTGCACAAGCTGTTTAATATGTTTCTTATGAATTACCATTAAGAAAGGATTCCACATTTAAAAGGAAGCTTATGAGGATATAGGTAAGTGTGAGTGTGGTCTTTTCAGAAGAATGTTTGATTGAAGACCTGTTTTTGGACATGAGGTAAGGAAAAAGCTCACTTAACCTCACTTGAATAAGTGGAGATTAAAGGTTAAAAGCTTTAAAGCTTTAAAATGCATTAGCAACAGAACAGTAAATACAATCCATGGAGACATGGAGGAATTAGCAAAACAAATGTTAAACTAAGAAATGCACTCTAAGATTCACTGGAATCTCCACACAAAGTCTGAATGCAGAGCACATTTAAATGCTTCACTGGTTGTTTTAAAATTGTCTTTGTATTCCTTATATTGGCTCTAATGGACATAATACTAAGCCTTGCCATGAATTATGCAAGCAACTTTTATGTAGATGTTTCCATGTTTTAGCCTGCCTGAGTTTTGTAGTTTTAAAGGGCAGATTTTACCATACACCTCATTAAACCTATTGCTTATTTGCTTGGCATTTATTGCTGATGTATCAGTAATGTAGTCACAATACTGTTCAAAAAATTCCAGTACAGTATTAAGGAAAACAAAGTTACTGTCATCAGTGATGTAACCTTATTGTATTGTAGACACAATATAATTTTTTATAAGTACAACATCTGCTTAATGACAGTATTTGACTTAGATATCTAAATTTTAACTCATATCATGACTACCTTCATGATGGTATGCTTTGAAATGCTTTGAAATGCTTTGTTTCTCTGTTTATTAATTATTACAGCTCAGTAAGTCCCACAAAGCACAGAACACTTTCTGAAAACAGTTCCTTCACAAAATAGAGGGTTGATCCTGGGCAGGGCATTCAGCAACAGGCTAATTGTAAATTAGGGAAGCTATTTATCAACAAATCATTTCTCTATGTGTAAAGGTAGAACAAAAATCAAAATTGTAATTATTAACCATTTCCCCTACTGAAATAGTGATTATAATAGATATACATATATGTATATAAAATATAATATAAATAGTGGATATAATAGTGAATATTGTGTAACACATGAAGTTCTAACAGGGTTCTCAAACTGGCAGTCACCAGAGAAGGCAGTCAAAATCAGCACCTCTGCTTGATCATCTGCACCTAGGGCAAAATATTATTAATGGTGGAAATCTTGTGTTTGTATATGCAACAGATTTGAGACTGCACCCACAGAAGTCAGTGTCTACTTCAACTAAGTGATGACATGGTGCATGGTGCATAGAGACTACAGAGCAGAAAACAATCAAAGATTTAAAAACAGGTTATATTCAATAATTTGCAGGTGTAGTTATAACATATGACATTTAAAAGAATAGGAAATTTGAAATATGTGGTAGTTTTTTGCTAGCATGAGCCACACCTTTTTAAAATTTAACTTCTTAAATCTTTCAGTTAATACATAACAAATTGCTCTCATTGCAGAATGTTCAGATACAAGAGCTTCTCAAGAGTGACTGAACTTATTTTGAACTTTTATTTTCATTTAAACTCTCCATTAAGGAATTTGGGAGGGTGAGCAGGGTAGAAAGGCATTTGTTTAGATTCTGCTTTTAATAAAGTTTTAACACTTTGATATCAGTCTCTGATTAGATGCAGTATCCTGCATTCCAAAGTGAAGACAGGCTATTTGCTCCCTCTCTCCTCCGCCCAACACATATCTTACTTCTGTCTTTTAAGCAGAGCCTCTGATTCAGCCTAATTATTGTCATTAGCAGCAGTTTTCTGCAGAGCAGCATTCCTTGCTGTGGCCTCTCCTTTTCAACTCAATAAAGGATTATCCTAAAACCCAGTCTATTAATCCTATTTCCAGTTACATTGTGAGGGGGAGGGTACCAGATTCCCTGTGCCCATTCTGTGTTTGAAGCTTGGCCCCAAATAATGGATTTTCCTGGTGTTTATCACTTTACTCTGTAAAATGCCTAAGGATGGGATTCATCTGCAGTGTAGATGTCTGCATCTGAGCAAGTCCTGGTTCCTTTTATAGTCAATAGATATCAATAGACACTCTGAGTGTGTGATTCATCCCATCTCAAGATAGACGTCTAATTTAGGTCAGGTGACTCACTCCCTGGAAGTACTTATTGACTATAAAGGGAATCTGAATGACTAACTCAAAGACTTTCAAAGTGAGGTGAGGTGAAATTCACCCTGCACGTGAATTCACATCTTCAATACCCTTCTCCTTGAACAGTTTCTCTCTCTCAGTGTATTCAACCCCGATGTATTTAACGGAGCTTGCTGCAGTTTTGCAGCTCTCCTGTGAAACCCAGTCACCAGCTTTCATTTCAGTTCCTCCCACCTGGGAAGACAGTCCTCAAGCCTTGCCAGTCTTCTTTTCTGTGGATACTTAATGACTCCACTATTCATCCTTCCTTGCTTATTATCACTGAGGACTTCAGCTGTGGTATCAAATACTGTTTCATCTTTTCATGCTTGCTTCCTGAGGCAAGTTCTTTTTCTTAGCTCACCTTCAATTCAAAGAAATAAAACCTGGTTTTTTTGCTTAATAATAGGAAATGCTATTGAATTTTTAAGTTCCATAATATTAAATCATAATTGACAAGAAATGATTGATTTGTTTGTTTTACATTAAGGATTTTTGTCGGCCATTTTAGTGGTTACAGCATGTGGCTTTCTTGCTATGTTAATTTAGTTCTACCTTCCTCTCTGGCTACACTTACTCAACAGGGAAATCCCAGTGGAACTTGTATTTGTAGTTTCAAAAATAAATAATAAGTTTGAATTTTGGCCAATGTCTTCCTCCTGTAGTGAGTGAGAGTCTCTATCTCTCGTGGTCACATAAATTAAAGTCCTGATCAACGATGACAAGCATTCTGCTAGCTCGACAAACATTAATCTGGTTAACTCCCCTTCTTCCCACTCCTTCCTGACACAGAGGAAGGCCTCTGGAGAAAGTTTGAGATGTGAAGTTTGATTTTATTGCAACTATAATGTGGCAAGGGGGCTTCAAGCACCTTCAGAAGTTTATGAAAATTCAAAGCAGAAAACAAACAAGCTACACAAAGCACAAAAGGCTGTGGGTTTTACTGGCTTTCTTTTACAGAAAACAAAATAATTATTTCTATTGTTTATGAGATTTTAAAAAAAATTTTCCACATGTTCCACGTGTTGTTTCCACACAAGTATTTAAATCTCAAGTCTGAGATTCTCAATTTTTTTTAAATATAACTTTTTTTTCTGTAGAAAACAAACTTACTTGAACAGTAAAATGATCTGCCACATTTAGGATTAGAATCTTATGGGGCTTTTTGTATTTGTGTGTAGTTCTTTCATATGGTTCTCTGCATCCTATTCAGGATGCATTCCTCATACTTAATAAAATTATGCACAGCCTGTGGATAACTTCTTGTAATTTAGGAGGCAGAGAGAACATCTGGAGGTGAAGTCTCCTGAAGTCTTTTATCTATCAGGCATGAGTGTTTGTGATTGCTTCACTCCCTTTAAGGGTTCCACAAACTCCTTATCAGGGGCTCCATACACTATTGTCTTTATTACCAATTTAAATCACAGTGATGCTGGTGCTCTATAAAATTTGAAGCCCAAGGAAGTATATTCTTCAGTCTATCCCATTTGTCACATATTTCTTTTTAACCTGGTTTTATAAGTACCTCTCCCTCAAGGGGAAGAGGTTTTAATTTTATTTTTTTTTTAAGCGAGGAGAGTGTTTTGAGGATTCCATACACAGTTGACTTCAGGAATGAAAGTCTGTTGTTTTGATCCAGAAAGAGTTTATATAAGGGATAAGAAAAGGAAAATATTCTTGAAAAAACAACCCCCTCCTCTTAAGTTGTATATTTTGGAGCATAAGGAAACATAATCAGGATCTTCTGTTTTGATTAGCCAAAAAAAAAAAAAAAAAAAAAA
>VZRH01003888.1:1504371-1531393 GCA_013397555.1 Urocynchramus pylzowi
AAGAAAAAAAAAAAAAGAAAAAAAAGGCAAGAAAAAAAAAGCAAGACAAAATCATGCTATTTGTCTAATTTTCATAGCTCATTACATACAGACATTATGCAAAACTGTGAGCTGCCAACAGCAAAGTACTGTTTCTGCCCAGAAAATGTACAGGCTCTATATTTTAAAAGAGTAGGATACAAGGTCTTCTGTAGTATAAATTTCCAAGTTATTTACATTTGACTGAGGCTATGAGTTAAAAAAATCCCAAAAAACTAGAAAAACAGCCCAAGTCTATCCAAACTCAATACCCACAGCTTTCCATTATTCCATTCTAAATATCATCTTATTTGATTTTATTTCCTCTGTCTCCTTTTCCTTGTCTATAAAAACCAGAGAAATTACTGTAACATTAATCCTAATGTGTTGAACATTTTATATAGTCTGTGAAGGAATTGTTGCAAGCACGGCCTTATTTATTGGATTATCCTGGGACACTTACCTGCTTGTAACTGCAGAACACTGTTGACAAAACACCTAATTTCCAAGCTGAAGACTTGAAACTGAACAAGCTCTTTGCCATCCAAGTCCTGAGACTATCAAACCACTAGTCATATAATTTATGACAAAAACACGCTTTTATCCTAAAGCTCGGGCTTGTAGAGCAGTTTCACTGGAATTTGTGTAGGACCTATAACAATCCTATTCCTATAAAAAAGAATAATTAAGCCACCAGCAGCAGCTCTACCACCAGTTGCTGCTATGTTTCAAGAGAAAGAGTAATCCATGTATTTGAATACTGAAAATTACCACCTCAAAAGCCCACACTCAGCATCTTCTATTTTATAGGTGTGCCAAAACTTCACAGATCCCTTTGGTCAGCACCTTCAAAGTTCTGTTTACTTCAAAGTTCTACAGCTATGTACACACGTGGAAAGCACCTCAGCCTTCGTGCAGCAGAGCAGCTTGCTGCTTCTTGTTCATTCTTTTTGCCCAGGCCACAGCCAAACCTCAATCAATACACATCCTCAGGTGTGCTGGCTGGCATCATGTCCCCCTGTGGGTGCTAAATGGGCTGCTGCTTTCTTCTCAATCCCTAAATGAGAAGACAGAGATTTTACTCTCCTTACTCATAATTCCTTGCCTCTTTATTTTTAGGAACATAGTTTATGGAATGCAGCCTTACTCACGTGCAGAAGATCAGTGTACACAAGCTCTGTGTATTTATCGTAAGAGCAAAGTGTAAAAAGAGCCCCACTGAATATGACCATACATCTTTATAGTGCAGTATCCTGTCATAGACAGTGGCCAATGAAAAAAATATTCTGGAAGAAAAATGTAAAGAACAGGGTAACCATTCATGGTGATTTGATAAGCACAGGCATTGTGAAATTCATTGGGGCAGAGGGTAACAAAAAAATAAACAGATCAGAAAGCAAAAATAAAAGTAGTTTATTCATTTTAAGTTGTACACTTGGGAAAGACTACAGGGCAAAAGCAAGTGTGCATGATGGCTGAGGTGAGGCCCAGTCCCTTTCTGAAAATGCTTTCCCTCTCTGAAGCTCTTCTTCAGTTAGAGTGCAGTGTTCTGTTCCCATGTGATGCTCAAGATCTTCTCTGCAAGGGCAGACTATGTGCAGGGTACAGTTTGAGGTTTGTTTGGGTTTTTTATCTTTGGACTTAAAAGCTACATCACTTCATGTATATATACCTTCTTTAAGTACAAAAATCAATCACTGCTGAAGCCAATGCAATACCCTGGGCCTGAAATGTTAAAAACTTAAGATTTTTCAGTTGATCAAAACAGTTGGAGTGCTCAGACCACACAATTTTTCTCAGAGTTTCTTTGATTAGCCTTTGTTTTATTTATTATTTCAATAATTTATTAATACATGCATTGTTCCTGTCCCGTGGAACAAGTGTCTTGTTCAGAAGTAAATCCAATTAAACTGGCAACCTGCAGCTATGCATGTCACAAGTGTACGTGTTTCCAAGACAAAAATCTAAACTGCTTTAGAGTAAAAATGATTAATGGCAAGCAAGTACTACTTTGTTTAGGAGAAGCTATTTTGATGTGACTAGAAATTTCTTAACTAGATGAAGAAACTAGCTTTTGTATTTCTTACAGCATTTGCTTTTCATGGATTCCTTCCCAGTAGCATGTTTTAGATTTATGGGATACTTAATATCTTTGCTTTACATTCCAGAAACAGAAAGCTGATATAAAACAGAGATTAAGATGATTAAGATATCAAAACCAATTATTTTTACTTTTTTTTTTTTCAAAAACAACAACAGTCAATAATTTAGTACAAATTTCAGTTGATTGCAGCAGATTTTTACAGTATTTATTTTTTAATTGCTTTGAACACCAGAGATTTATAAGTGATTTCTCGCTCAGGTCAGGGTCTCTTCCAATGTAGTACAGTAAATTTTTATTTAGTAAGCTAACCTTCACTAGCATTATTTATTATCACAGTTCCTTTGACTCAGGATAATTTTAAGATGCAGTTGAGCATAGCTGAAACATCAGAGCACTTCAGCCAAAAGAAGTGCATTACCAAGTCACTGGTGTATGATGGAAAACTTAGCTGAGTGTGTCTGCAGCACACAAGGTACTGCACAATGCAGATGCTTGCCCAGGCTTTAAGCAATGCAGCCACACTGACATCCTTCTGCTGCTCTCTGGAGCTCAGGGCAAGCATGGGGTATGGCTTTGCTGGCTTGTATCATGAAGACAGGCCCCAGAGGCAAAGGGATTAGCAAACTGACTCTCTGCATAAGAGTGTGAGAAATACCACAGAGGCAGAGGAGATACAGAAAAACCAGAAAAGCTGCCAGAAGCAGCACTGGGAAATGGCTGGCAAAAGAGCTCAGGACATGGTGCAGACCTGCTGCCTTTATCTGAATCCTCCTCAGTGTAGGAAACAGCAGCTTCAGCATTTGCCACAAAGAGGAGCGAAATAGGAATGTATAAAGAAGCAGTTGTGCCCAGCACTAATTCCTCTTGAAGTGCAAAGAAAGTGGCAAAATTTCTACAACTGTTTCACTGATGAGGTCAACATTTTGCAGTGGAATTGCAAGGATGACACAAAGAGAAACCAGTCTCTTAGTTCATTTTATGCTGCTCCTGCTAGTTGTATTTTTGAGAATTTTAAAATATTTTAAATTTTAAGAATTTTAAAAATTTCTTGTCAAAGAAAGTGTCGCCAATTATTTCCTATTTAACTGCTGACATTACTTAAAACTTTTAGCTAACCATCACAATGGAGTTGCCCCTTTCAGTTATTCCTTTTGACACCTGTTTTAGAGGGTATTAATGCAATGGAGAGTGGTAGAATAAAACATGCATGCCAAGCAGATTAGATCAGTGCACAGCTCATGCACTGCACCGTGGTTGTTCTGGTAATTAATCTAACCGTAAACCAAATTGTCATGCCTGCGTTCCTCCTTCAGGGCTGTGTGCAGTCTGTGATGCCAGTTTTGTGTCAGGACAGTGGTCTGGTCATGGTAAGTCTTAGGGAGTTGGATAAGCTTCACCTGGAAGCCTGTGTAAGTATCCAGTGTAGCTCATTTTGGGTTTGCTGGAGTTACAAGGGGTGCCAGAACCTCTTCAGTCTTCCACAATGACACATTTAATTCCTTTCCTTAGGTGTGATGGAGTAGTCAGAGAGAGCAAGTGATCTCCCACTGCCTTGTCTAGCTGTGCAGAGCTCATCTCTCTCTCTCTGTGGCACAGTCACCTCTGCACAACGTGCTCCTGGTCGGCGTCCATTGGCAGTTCAAAGGGTGCAGGACCAAACAGAGACTCTGCATATGGGGGCTAAAAACCATTGATTATTAGTGAATGTCTCTCCTCCACATGAGCTGTTAAACTCTCCAAGAGACCAGTGTGTTCCAGGAAATGCTTTTGGAAAGTGATCTAATAGTGCCTATGACTAAGAGGCACCATAAGACCAACTGCTAGATCTATTATAAAGGATAGTCTGATCCTTTTCTTTGGAAAGCCAGTCTTTGTCATTAGAAACAGAAGCAGAAGGGGATTCAAAGGCAGTGACATTATGGGAAATCCAAATCTTTCTCCCTTATTATTGAATTAGGTCATACCCTCTGTTTACTTCCCTCCAGACTTGCTGATTCGGTGTAAGGAAACCACATTCTTGTCTGCAGCCTCCAGGCTGTGGTCTGTTCATTCCTTCTACTGGCCTGCAGTGAGAAATTTGCCTCTTCTCTGATGGGAGTCAGGTGGTATTTGTCTCACTGACCATTAATCACCTAAAAATTAAAGACCAGATCTAAATAATTTATCTTGGCTCTCTGCAGTCAATGGAAAGAATTAGATGCCTACAAAGGGCGGCTCATCTACCTATCTTAGACAATTATAGTGGAATAAGATGAATTGCTACTTCCCATTGACCTCCCCAGAGAGAATCAAGGTGACAAGTTTAGATAAGACAATTCATTTTTAGATGGCAAAAATAAGGAGAGGAATCTCACCCTGCCAGAGTCGTGGCCTCCAGCAACCATATATTTCTCTAAAAAATGCACTTTCTGTTGTCAGTGACATTATTTGTTTCTTTTCGTGGTGTAAGTCAGATGAAGTCAGAGTCACTGATATCCCAGCCAAGCTATGCAGGATGAACACACTGTAGGCTTTCATGGCTGGCCAGAACATGTTCTTCATATTAATATCTTTTTAAACTATGACTTTTCTATAGTCTTCTGTGTATCAGTGTAGCAATTTCCAAATATATGCTTCGAAAATCTAGTTTGATTATTTTTGTTGCTGTTGAATTTTTCTCTCACAGATCTGATATTGCACGAAAGTGCATGTGCAAGCATACATTAATATAAATGTCTATATAAAACCAATAAAAGACACGTGCCTTCTGCAAACGCTTTGCTGTGTTTGCAGTAGAAGCGGCTGCTGCCCCATTTCACGCAAGCAGTAATATGAGCTGAAACTATAAAAGTTAATGATTGTTTCTTTGCCACCAAAAAAAAAAAAAAATCAGTTAGCAAAAGCTGATTTTCTTCTAAATGAACTTTATTAATAGTAACCTGCACAATTTTTGAGTGGGGGTGCTGCTGGAATAATGATTGAGAGTAGAATAGAAAAGGTACTGATAGATAAGGAATGTTTTGCTTTAGAATGGTTAGAAAAAAAGCCAGAAAGACGAAAAGCTATTCCATGCAAAATGCTCGCTCAGTTTTCTGATGTTAAAATTGCCAGTAATTCTCCATTTCAAGATCTGTAATGTCAAAAGGACAGAGCTTCCTAGAAGTGAATGTCTAACGCACAGATAATATGTATTGCTTTGCTCTTTTTGATGCTTGCCAGATTTTCAACAATACTTGAAAGGCCAAGCAGGATTTTTAGATTAGCAGGGCCAAGATAAGGTTTGTAAATTCCATCATTTTCTTGATTTTTTTTTTAACCACTGGCTAAGTGGATAAGTTGACTTGAGGGTACTTTTCTTGCATGAGGTTTTTGTAGTGGCAACCACATAGGATTGGGATTTGAGAAGCTTTCAGGAACATAACAGCAAAAGATAGGTTGGAGAGAAATCCCCACTCCCATTTCCCTGGGCAGCATGTGATTAAATTAAATGACTACTGCTTTTTAAACAGGATTATGCTTAATTGTAATTAATCAGTTTCCATGACCTTTGTGTCAGAATTCTGTCATGCCTGCAAAACTTTATTTTGTGAATACGCATTCAGGGCCATTTCATGTATTTGTTATTGATTGAGGGGCCATTAAGAGCCAATCTTTACATATTTCGACACAGTAATGGTTTGTGATGTAATTCTATACTCAGGAATTTTTACATGGTGGCAGGTGTTGTCCAAGAACTCATAGTATGTATTTTTATGATATATTTTGAAAGCTCACGTCCGTGCACATTGCACAAGTTACACTTCTGATGAAGGAAGACAAAAAAAGCAGACAAATTTTCCATACGAGGCTGGAAATCAGTAACTCATCTTGGAATATTCTAGAGATGAATTGAAACTCCTTTGCTTTCAAATATATATAACAACATCTCTTTCCAGTTACATAGCTGCACACAAAATAGATTGGGTTTCTTCTCTTTCAGCTGCTGAGTTTTGTACAGCACAGCATAGCAGCAATCCACACATTAGTAATAAACAGAATTTAATCTACACGCTATAGGAATTCTGGGAGAGATCCTATATTTAGTCTGTACTCCACTTTCCATTACAAAAGATTATTGTGACCTTTTTATGAGAAGCTATAATGCCTCCTTTGTATATAGTAGACTTTGACTTTTGGCAAGGGAAACAAATGCCTTTTCTAGAGAACTGGCTGGCTTTTACGCTACTAACATTTCCCACTTTCCTCCTGACTGAGCTCCTCAGGAATATGTTGGCTGCACAGCAAGGCAGCAACAAGCTGCACAGCCCCATCTAAAGCTGGGCTGGTGCCACCAGTGATGCAGCAGCAGTCTGGGCTGCACCAGGAAAGCCTGAGAAGTGCTGCTGGGAGGGGACTCAGGCTGCAGCCCTACTCCTCACCCAACACGTGCCCACCCTTCAGCCCGCCCAGCCTCTGACCGGCAGTGCCACATGGGCAGCTCTGGAGCAGAAAAAGGGATATGGCTAATACTGCAGATAATTGATTTTTCACAACATTTTAGACTGGTTTAGAACATTTTGTGATGCCGGACAGCAGGGATTGAAACTTTACCCAATAAAAATTTGGGAGTCAGGTTCTCGGCTTTCTAAAACCACATCCACTCATGTGAAGCCCAAAATGACCCAAATTATTTAAAGATATTCAGCCAGATTTTGACACGTGACCAAGCAAATCACTAACTCTGAAAAGAGTATTATTTAAGACTACTGACACAGTAATCTGCAGATAGTTCACTGGAACATAATGAAGCAATAAAGCTAAATGATTGTGTGCATGTGTAGTTAAATATCTGAGTCCTCTGTGAGTTACATTTATGGTACAATGCATTCAGACACAGCTTCCTGACCCACAATCTCATCTCTCATGTTCTTTAGGAGTCTGCATTGATGGATCCCCACAACAGCCTTGGGAGGGAGGCCAGTTTTGTTATCCTAAAATTACAGGAGAGGAAAGAGAAGCACCAACAGTTCAAGTGACTTGTTCATGGTCCAAGCCAGGAACAGGAGCCAGGAAGCAAATGTACTTTGATTTAGGGCGGGTGTGCCTCCAAGTGATTACAATTCATGTTGCTCCTGCCTACGCCTGGGGTGCTTGGCTCCATATTTTCTGATCCTGACTGGGGCTAAACCGCAAGACCATTCTTCGACGTCTGAATGATAAAGAACAACAAGAGGAAAGACTTTCTGGTGGTTAGGGTGCTAGCCAAAGCCTTTGCAAGACCTGGGTCTGACAGCATTCTTCCACGCAGTTCCTGGCAGAAGTCCTCAAGACCTCGATGATCTTAGAGGTCTTTTCCAACCTTAACGATTCCATATAGGTGCCTCAGCTGGGACTTACAGCAAGCATGCACTGGGTCCCAGGTGCCCACCTGGGCAGTACTCTAAATCCTGCTGCAGCAGCCTCCTAGGTGAATGCCTGGAGCTCTTTGGTTTTTGGTAAAACACTCCCAGAGTTACTCGAGAGAAGGGGTCTGTTTGCCCCTCCCCTTCTGGGCTTCCCTCCCCTGCGGGTGCTGTGTCTCCTGTGTCACTCGTGTCTGTCGGTGCATGGAATATATGTTCAGTATGGGCACTATGTAATTCCAGGCGTAGCATGGTTTGAATGTCAGGTGGCAAGTTGCTCGAGTGCAGAGATATATATGGGGAGGCAAAAGGGAGGAGACATTCCATTTGCTTATTATTTTCTTGGTTGTGAAGCAAGTGCTGTTTGCTAATTAATAGCAAAGTTCTGAGCTGTATTTCACAACTTCCCTGTATTTATTTTCATGATGACTTCCTTGAATCACATCCTAGGCTTCAGTACACATTAACTTCCTAGTGTGCTTCTTTCCTGTGCTTACCCTTAGTAAAGCAGATGACTGGGAAAAAAGCTCTGCAAAAAAACCCATTAAAATTACTGTCAAATCCATATGGAATAGATTAGGTTCTTAACCCAATTATAGTGAAGTTTCAAGTATAGGCATGATGGAAAAGCTAACAAGAAGTTAGGAGACTCATTCTGATGAGATTTGATATCCATCTGAATGGCAGCTTGGCTTTCAACCACAGTTTGGTTTTGGAATCCATTGAAGTTTTGTAAATTTCAGTAAGGCTGTGTTTGAGTCTTTGCATTTGACCCACCCTGAACAGTGACACAATTGTACACTTCAGGGCACATTTCAGTTCAAAACAGAATGGAGCATTTGTGACATACAAAGAAAAAATGATAGTATCAAAGGGTACTGAAATTTGTCTATTGTCTTTACAGTTACATAAATTTGGAGAAAAAAATGTTCACATATGTAAAGGCTAAGAAATGGATTATCATGTAGGAAGGAGCCACTGTGAAAATGTAGTTTATGCTGTTTGTAGCACCTTGACTTTCTCCAGTGCAAAGAAGAACTACTGATTTACTTTCCCCTGCAAGAAATAAAATAATATTGCTTCTGCTTTGATTTGAGGTTTTGCATGTTTGAAAATTTGGTGTGAATTTTTATACTTCATAATTACATTTGAGCATATTAAAATTTCTGTGATATAAAAATTACTTCCATCCATTGGAAGTGTTTGAGGCCAAGTTGGATGGTGCCTAGAGCAACCTGCTCTACTAGGTGGCATGCCTTGCTCATGGTGGGCGAGGTTGGAGCTCGATGATTTTAAAAGTCCTGTCCAACTCAAAGCATTCTATGATTTTGTGATTCTATGATGCACTGTCAGATGCTCCTTTTTCTGTATCATAGAGAAATAGTAAAGCTCCTCTGGCTCTGTGTGGGGTGAAATGACTGATGCAGTCCATCTAGGTAATGCATAATGTCTCTGGAATACACACCCTTATGGCAACTGCCTACAGTTGTTATGCCAGATTTAAGGATATATGTAAGACATAAATGCACCAGAACAGAGTTCTTTCAAAATAGGTACTGAATTCAGGGAAGTAGTTTCTGAATGTACTTTGATGAATATAAATAGAGTAGTGCTCAAAACATCTATGCAAGGAAATTCTTTGGAAAGGATGAACTGCATATATAAGGTTCTGTAAGACACTGAAATGTGCCTATTTCAGCATGTGTGTATATTTGCAATACATAACAAGTGCCAGGGCTTTTTTATTTTAAGACTTAAAAACATTTTATATAACATGTTTACATTGTCATTCCAGCAAAGCAATCATCAGAAAAGAACATCATGAGCTTTATACATAAATCATATTTCAAATGTACTTATTTGATAAACCATACACGTTTGACAGAGCTACAATTGTTTGCACTTTACTCCTGGACCAATGAGTGAGTATTTTGCTATCCCTCTTTTTATCCCTTTGTGCTAATTATTACATAGTGTTGCATACTGAAGGGAAAGACATGCTGATACCAAGACCTTTACCAAGGAAGTGTAGTGCTATGGAAAAGCATTTCTTAAGGGAACCTCCAGCTTTTCTCAGAATGTGTGCTTAAAGGTGCATATCCTTTGTGGATACTGCTAGCAGTGCTCCCAGCATTTCCCTTGCATGCCAGATCATGACTAAAGAACTCCAGTTTTACTTCCATGTCTGATCAAAGCCATGTATGCCATACACTTAGGCCAGCTGTTCCAAGAGAACAATTAAGACGGCCTGTGGCAATTTGCATTTCTTTCTGGATGACTTTCATGCAACCCAAGGCACATCAATACCACAAATTAATTCCATATATGCTAAGAGAATTCTTGAAAATTTAGGGGACAATTTCTGTAGACTCTGACACTGAGGTTTTCTTAGATGCCAAAAGACCAGTTCACAAGAGTGAGGGGAAGAAGATTAAATTCTTCTGGAGTTCAGCTGTCAAAAACAAGGTCCACATGTGTAAACCTTCTCTATAATGTTCTGTGAATATTTAAGTGGGAATAAAAACCAATGAAAATTAAATTACACCTTGTATATGGAAAAGGCTGAAAAATATATGTTCCAGAGTCCTCTAAATGTTATCTTCACTGAGAGTATTATTTACAGCATGATAATGAGGTAGACAGAAAGGAAGAAAAACCTAAAATGAAAATCAGCTAGAATAGCTCATTGAACTCCTAATGCCTTCTGCTTGTCCCTTGGCTGGGGAATCTTCCTTCCAAAAGCTGCTGCATCAGGCTCTACACATGTCCAGCTATTTTTAGGCTTGCAACAGGCTGTTTACAGGGGATTTGAAGTCTGGCAATCCAGATACTCTAGACACAGTTGGAATGCTCGCGCCTCTCCACAGGTTACACTTGGAATTAAAAACTGCGATGTGGCTCTGTCATTCAAACATTATAGTGTCTGGCATTGGGTATCAAAAAAAATCGTGATGAAACAGAGCACTGTGGTTTTAATTTAAACTACTTACTGCCAAAAATATTCATGGACAACTTGTTGGCTAGTGGGCAAGGAAAAAGTTTTTGGTGAGCTTCCATTTAAAGACTATAGATTTGGTTCAGTCAGGAATCATGGGGTTGTTTTGTTGGTTTTTTTTTTTGGTTTTGGTTTGGTTTGGTTGTTTTGTTTTTTTAATTTGGCAGCATATTTTCCTTTTAAAATAGTATTTCAGATGTTCGTATTCAGTATTTATCAGGCACTTCTTGAAAATTGGTATTCCATCCCTCCTCAAGCATGGATTTCAGTAAATTTCTCGTTCTCCATTACATGTAATGTTATACCCATCCACATGACCAGTGTATATGAACTGACAAGATCAGCATAACAAGACATTTTAAGTTCTCAGATACTCTTCACCATTATATCTCTACAAGCTTTTCAAATAAAACATCTCCACAATTTTGAAATAACTTCAAAAATTAATTATAAATTACTTGTAGCAATAAATTCATACAACTTCGAATTGTTCAAAGCATCTTATCAATGGGTTTTCTTTTTTTTTCAAATAACATACATTGTACGATTCTATGATTTATTGTAAATTTTTACAAGTCATCAAAATAAATTATTTTTTGACCTCTTTTACTTCTCAGCATTTTCGTATTTTGGGACTGGAATTTTTAGGTTCCAGTTCCAATTTGAATTTACTGGTGTCATGTAGTCCACATATGCCTTTAGCATTTGTAGGTGCAATTTGCTTCAGTAGTCATAGGAGTAAAGACTACATTTCAGTGAAAGAATTTGGTGTTAGTTGTTCCTGTTGGATTTTCACCCAGAAACAAGAAGCAGATGTGATGTTATTATTACCTGTCAAATACTCTACCTTGAATTCTGTCATCACTGTTTGATATAAATTGTAAGTTGGAAACAAATGGAAAGCTAATGTTGATTTTAGAGAGACCTGAGAAACTTGTTTGTGTGCTTGGTTCCAAAATGCTGAAATTTGAAGCCTGAAACCTTAAAGAGAGGTCAATGGGAATTTAGCATCTGAATGTCTTTGAGGATCTGAGATTTGGTGCTGTAAAAGTGGAGTTTTTTATTCCAAAGGTAGGCCTGAGGCCACTGTACTGATTTAAAGATAGCCCTTTAACAGCTCTGATCTTAAAGCCAATTATGCCCTGTGAATGCCAGAATACAGCTTTAGGGTCCAACATCACTTAGCACTGTTTGGAAGCCTTGGTATTTTTACTTGGTTTCTAAAACACCATCTCTGTCAGAGGCAGGGTAGGACGGGAGCACATGCACTTTGCTTTGTTTTCCCTCCAACTTGAACTCTGTGTTGTGAAACACAATCAGTCTGGTCATGGTCTACACAGCTGAGCTTTCCTTAGAGGCAGGAACATTCCTCTGAAGGCAACAAGCATGTAAGATGATGTAAGGGGGGTTCTGACCCCCGTGGGTAATACTGGCAGACAAAATGAGGTCTGAGAAGTTCATTTACCTTTTCTAGCTTTCCAGAAAGCCAAGAGGAAAAGGCTAGTGGAACAAAGTCCATTGTTGAAGGACACAAATAGTATTAATGTGCAAGCACTTGTACAATACTGCTATCTCCTAGATACTCTTCTGCTGAGTATGAAGGACATCTCTGTCTACAGTGAATAAGGTAAAAATAACATATTCTGGTAAGTGAGCTGCTCCATTCCCACCACACATCTCTGACAGGGAGATTGTTGCCTTGTGTAGCCTCATGCATTAACTTCAGCTTCTGCAGCTGTCCCTCTGTCATCCTCAGTTGTGCCTCCTTCCCCAGGTACTGATAGCACATAGCTCATGCATGAGCTAACTACCCAGGTATTTTGTCAGCTTTTTGATCAGCCTTTGCACCTTGTTCTTTGCACCATAGTTCTCTGTTGTCACAGCTACATTTCTAGCTTTGTCTGAACTAATGAGCAGCTCTGGTATGTTTACCTGAGCTTTATCCCCTGAGACTTATCCTCTGTGTGTCCCTTCCTTGCTTTATTAATTCCTTTTTTAATGCACAGGGTCCCTGGCAGGCAGACAGCTCAGATAGGTGCTGACAGATGAGTTCCATGTCCCCTGTCCCCCCTGTCCCTGTCCCTGTCCAGCCTTCTCTGTTTCCAGATGATGGGACTATGGCTGCTGTAAGCACTTGCTCTGAAGAGTCACTCTGAAAAATCACTCTGAAAAGTCACTCTGAAAAATCACTCTGAAAAGTCCAAATTGTTTTCTGGTTCGTGCTTTCAAAGGCAGACATCAGGTTGGGGAGGACAGTCTCGACAGCCTGCCTTGTAGATAAGCAAAGCAGAAGCCTAGCTTTAAATGCCCTGAACCTGTTCAGGAGGGGTGGTGAACCTCATTAGACTATCTGACTAAAATCAGCCTATCTGAGCACAGCCTTTATATCCTTGTGCAGCAGTCCCATCACTAGGTGCCATGCAGTCTTCACAGCTTTACCTGAAAAATCCCTCTTTCTCTTGACAGTCTCATGTGTGCTGAGAAGGAGCAATCACAGCTTTGACATGAAAGCATATTCTTATCAATTAATCCTTTAAACAATTTCAGGTGAGAGAAGGCATTGTCTCACCATGACAGGGTCTGTAGGATCTTACATGCCTACAGACTAGTGAGTGTAGGGATGCTTGAAATACCTGTGAGATTCTCCACACGCTACTGGAAGTGCCAGTGCAAGCTCCACAACACCTGTTTCAAATAGTTCTGGGGAAAGGGTCTAGACTGCTCCCATCAGAGAGAAGTGAGTTCAATTGTTTCCTACAGAGAGAAAGGCTAAAGCTATCATACATTTACCTGTAGCTGCCTTCATGCTGGCTGCTTTTCATGTCACCAAATATCCAAAGAAAGGAGGAGGAGGAGAACCCAAGGAGGAAAGAAGGGACTGAGGCAGTATTGGTGATGCTTTCTTCCAGGCACAGTTAAGCCACAGTTATCCAATTGCCACAGGTACACCCTCAAAAATACTCGTGGATCATCAAGAAACTTGCTGTGATTCCTGCCTGTTGGTATGGAGTTGAAAATACCAGGCTGCATAAAAAGGCAAGCATACTTTGCTCCTGGGAGAGAGCAGCAAAAGGGACCAAGTTTTTGTGTGAGTCTGCTGGAAGGGTCTGTAATGTCCTCCTGGGGAATTAACAGCACATGAGATCCACGGCATTTTTGCTGCCTGTTTTCTGTGCTCCTCATTCTGCATTACACTGGAGTTAATTACTGTTGGATAATAACAGTAATACCATAAATGAGTAAGTTCATTGTAATGGGGTGCAGGTATCCCCTAAAAATACTGCACTTCCTTGAAAGTGCAGTCCAGTTCACCATAACAGGAAAGTAATAACCTTTATCCTCCAGATATCCAACCAAACTTGTTTCATCTCCATGATATGCTGAGAGCTTGTTGTCTTCTGGGAGTATTGTTTCAGTGCCTTTTCTCAGCAGCAGCAGCAGCACAGAGAGGGGGAAGAGGTGATTCTCAAAGTAAACACATCAGGCCTTTCAGGAGTTTATAGATTAGAAACAATACTGTCAGTCTGAAACAAGGAAGTTGTGATTACAGGTCTACGTGGAGGAAATGCTACAATTAATAACAAGTCTGCTCCACCTTCAAAAAAATCAATAGGCTTGGCTCTGAGAGGTCATAGGAGCAAGTTATTTCTAGTCCTTTGAGGCCTCTGCAAGGAATGTGCTGTTGCCTCTGTGACACCTTGAGGACACAGAGCAATGGTGATTATCTTAATTGTTAGGAGAAGAGCAGTATGGAATATGGTGGGTGAGATAGCAAAGGGTAGAGAGCTTCTGCAGTTCTCTAGAAAGTTGCCACCTTCTTGAATTCATCTGGAGGAGTGAAGATTGGTCAGATGTATAATTCAGGTCTTACGTTAACTCAGAACATGATGTCACCTAGAACTGAATACAGTTATGCTACCTTTGTTTCTTGCAGAATTTAGACCAGTGAGGGGTGATATACTCCTGGGTGACATCAAGTCATTTTCACTCTGATGAATGTCGTGCTGAAGCTGCTGACAAGCTGCTTTTCCAGAATCCCAGAAGCTCTTCAGGGTAACACGTTCCTTTTTCTGCCTGAAAAACTCAGGCTCACCAACACATGTTCAGAGTGTGCTGATAAGCACTGCCCAGGCCCCACTAAAATAGACACTTCTTGCCTTTCTGAGTTATTATAATTCCATAGAGAGAAACTTGGTCTGTTTTTAATGAGGACTATTAATATCTCCTTTTGTGAGAATAAATCATCTAATACCCTGAAGCCAGAGGCAGTTAGGTTCTTGCTTGAGAGACCATATCATCCTATTATCATTTTCATCTGGCAAGCAAATGCAAAGAGCTAGAATGAAAACAGTGGATTAATTACACATTTTCAGGGTGATTCCTAATCTCATTAAAACTTTCTCAGACAGGACTGAATTGTATGGCAACATCAGTTAGTTGTTTCTCATTAATGGAGGTTAGACTCTCGAATCCAAATGTCTCTGGAAGGATGCACTGCCTGGCTCAGGCTGCCTGGACTTCTTTGCTCAGGACACTGCAAGAGACAGATATGCCCATCCTGCTGTGTCCAGGCATCTGCTCTGTTTGTGAGGTTCCTTCTCCTTCCTGGTCTGGATTTGAGTTTTCTATGTGATTGTATCTCAATGGTAGTGATTCCCTGTATTCATCCGACGGCTTTTACATTTTGTGTGCTAAGTCTTGGTAAAGTCTTGTTTGGGAAAAGTGTTTAAAATGATGGCAGGAGTTTGGTGTTCTTAAGGAAGTTCCATTAGGGGTCAGACAGCTTGTGCTCTGGCAGTTAAAAGTTTTGAAAGGAAAAGTAGAATCTGCATGCTTTCATGTAGCTCATGGTTTCATTTCCGTGCCTAGCCTTGATTTGGATATGTTACATATGTAGCAGCCCTGTGAGCTTCACAAGCAAGATTTCTGTGTATAAATTATAACAACTTTATTATTTCCTGGATAATAACATTAAATTCTTAAAATGTCAGCTGGATGCCAAACACTTAAAATTCAAGATGTAGTGCATTTAAGAAAGACTCTTATCTTGTGTTACAGAAATTGTGCTTTTTCTTTAAGGCTAACAGTTATCCCTGAAGTCATTTACAAGTAGATATTTTCAGTTGCCTTAATCAAGCTTTTTAATATACATGCAAATTGAAGCTGCAAAATGTTTGGATACACAAAAGCAAGAAGTAAGGGCACATACTGTCTTTATTTCTAGGTACTGTATAAGCACACAGGGAATATTTTTTAAAATATCAGCAAAAATGCATTGAAAAACATACTTAAAGGTAAGCTTTGTAAGCTGAGTTAGGACTTAAAAACTTCATTCAAAGGCAAGGTAAAGATGAAGATTTAAACCACCAAAGAACTGGGCACTGAACAATGGGATTAAGCATTTACAAAAAAAGGACATTCTGTAGTTTCTTGTTTTGAATCCTTTTGTGGGTGGAATCCTGGCTCGGCTGCAGTCAATGGGAGTTTTGGCATTGACTTCAATAGGCCTGAGTTTCACCCTGTGTTTTTAGGATAATTCTTCAAGGGATTTATAAGACATAATTTTAAATCATAACAGAAAACACCCACTAAGGAAGCTACTAAATATTTTTTTGGGAAGAAAAATGGTTTTAAGATGGGAGCAATTTTAAATACTCTTCCAGCTAATTTTCATTTGCTCTTCTTGTTTAATGCAAGCTTGAGTTTTATACAACAATGGAAAAAGCAAAAGTCATGTGACTGTGTATGCATGAGGATTTTTCTCTTATGAGACTTCTAGAAAAGTTGCAGCAGCCAAGTTTTTTAGTTTTATATTTGCTGAACTTCAATGAACTCGATACCCTTACCTATTAGATAAGAACCACATCTCATCACTAGTCAGCCAGATAATTAATGGTTGCAACCGCTGTAATAAAACTGATATTAATCCAACCTGCCATGGTCTGTTTATTGTTGTGAAGCAACTCGTGTATGACAAGCTGACAGCAAAATGTGGAAGAAAGAGAAAAGGTATTTGTGTTGGTGAGTGACACTCTGCATTGGTTAACACCATCTGACACAAAGCAGGTTGCCATGTGTTTTCAAACGCCTGCTTAAGGGTCTATGGTAGACAAATAGGAGCCTTTATGTCGACTTCCGTGTGCTTTGAAGTCACTAATGAGAATGTTTTTGAATAACACAGAGTGTGAAATCTCAGCTGAAGCAGTAAATACATTAGCATTAGGGTGACTATTTGCCATTCTTCCTCTTTCCCTCTACTTCCTATTCTTGTGGTTTTCTGGTGCTGTGCTTTGTTGGTGATTATGAGTATAAGATCTTTGAGACAAGGGGACTGCCTATTTATGTATACACATACATATGTGTGTCTGTATACCTGTGTTTCTTTATGTGATATCTCATTTGTTCTGAGTCCTTTGGACACTCCTGAATTTCTCAAAGCCCAGATATATAGTCCCGGTGACAGTATGCCTTACTGTTCCTCACTTATAAAAGTACAGGTTTTTTATTGATCAGCACTTGTATTTTGTTTTAATGCCAGTTACTTTAAAATGTGAATCCTGTGTGCTAGCTAAGATCAAGATAATTTTCAAGGAAGTGTTTGCTTAAGGGCCATGGAATTGTACCAGGAGATTAATGCAGTGAAGAGTTCTGATCATCCTTTACAACTGTTTAGTAATACCATTCTTCTGCAGCTCTTACCAGAGGGGTTTGTTCATTGAGGTCAACATTTTCAGCCTCAGAATTAAATTTAGATTCTTCAGTCTATATTTATGTGTCTAAATATAAATGGTTTCATTTTCAAAGGTGCAGATTACTCCTGACTGGTGCTGACAGCATCTATTCCCATCTTCCCTGCTAGAATTATTAGCAGGCACCTTCGTGCCTTGCTGTGCCAAGCAGGGATTCCTGACATGCAAACACATGTAAATATCATGAGTGCCATCTGACAAATGTAAAAGGACCAGGATGAGGAAGGTTGTATGGACTCACTTCAGGGGGAATGAGTAAGTAAGTGCAGAAGCTGGGAAGATCAGAGCGAAGACTGGTTGTTAGATTTTTTTATAGCAATGAAGATCTGGTTAGACAACAAGTAAAAATGAGTCACTTGATCCAAACTAAATCTTGAATAATGGAGTGTGCACTTACCAAAGCACCTTTTTAAGGAAATGTGTGTCCATGTCAGAGGAGAGCTGCAAAATGCAGTAGTTTTGCTGACTTCAGCCTAGGAGAAACCTTAACACTGAAGGACAAAGCTGAATGTCCACACTGAGTTTTATTGATGCATTTGCATATGGACAGGTATAAAACACCTGATCTAACTGGAACTGCTGATCCTTTCCTTGTGTGGTGTGAATTGGTGAGATGCAAGAATCATCAGACAAAGTGTGCAAAAACACCAGCAAATGCAGGTCAAACCCCTTCTGAATGAAATATTATCTTTAAAAAGAAGAAACAGCATTTATGCTGCTTCTCTGGAGACAGCTAAACTATATATAGTCTTATATCTAATTCCCAGCACAGTCCAGATTTGCTTGTCATGTACACAGTAACTGACAATAAAAAATTAAAATAAAATATTGGTTTGGTAATTATTAAATTTGGTCTCCAAAGAAAGTTGGCCAGTTCAGGTAAAAACACTTTTAGCTCCAAACTCTTGTACATACATGTTATTGTTCAGGTTCATGGGTACCTTTGTTACCAGGCATCTTTGTACTATGATAAGTCTCCTCTTTCCTGCCACCACTCCCCAGTTTAAGTTGCTTTGTAAAGGTAGATTATGATACTCTTTGCCCCCCTAATTCTCTATTATTAAAAAACCAGTGCACGTTCATACTTCAGATGAGAAGTTGTTACCTGAAAAATGCTAGAGGTCTTGTAGTCTTTGAGGGTATTTGGAACAAACCATTACTGTTTGCAGACTAATTGTTTGGTGAGAATAAGGCAAGCTACTTTAATGACAGCTTGTGAAATAACAATCTATGATATAGTACTTGGATGTAGCAACGACTGTGTTTCAAGCCAAGTAAAGAAACTGTCAGTATCTTGTGCGTGAGAAGCTTGCAGATACCCTGAGGTGACTTCATATAATTCTAAACCAGCAGGTAGCTTCTTGCATAGCTAATCATGGCATCAGTGCCTGGAGCAAGTGGAGGTGGTTGACAATGTACTTTAGTTTTAGATGAATTCAGCTCCTTTTGAATATCATTTTAATTCCCTGTTCCAGTTTCTAAAGTAGGCATTTACATGCTTTGTTTTTACAAAATACAGAAGGTAACCTTGGGGAGGAGAAAGCGTAGCTTGTGTTAAAAAGCAAACAAATAAACCAAAACCAACCCAAAAAAGCCCCCCCCTCAAACCCAAACCTGATTTTGATAATTCTTATTATTGCCTTGTAGGTTTGGGAAAACAGGAAAAAAAAATATTCTCCCTTTGTGAAATACCTCAGAAATATTTCCGAAAAAGCCCCATGTAAGTCAGTTTGAGCATGTAGGTTATTCATAAAATACTTAAACTTTACACACCTCAAACTCTGCTAGTACTATGCTGTTTGCTTAGTTGTGTGGTACATTAATGTCTGCTACTTCCTAGAATTACAGCCATTTTTATAAAGCAAGAGGAATACAAGTGGTTTCAAGATGACTGTCTTGATAAAACTCTTCTTTAGAACAGATGGTCAGTCCTCAAAACAGCCTGTAAGAAATGTCAGATGAAGAGAGCTCTTTAATGGGATTAAAGATGGGTAAGGACTTAAATGGGTAAGCACTTAAATACTTACCTTTGAAAAATCCATTAATTCATACCTTTTAACACCTTTGCAATCAAGGGCTTGAGACTTTTTTTCTCAGCCATACTCTTGTTATAACAATAACAGCACATTAACACTGTTTTGACACTTCATAACAAAAATTAAGAGAAAACAATGGCTTGTTTTCATCTCCGTGAGAAATATTTAAAAACGTATCAAACTGGATGTTTTATTCAGTGAATGCTGGAAAAAAGCTTGACTCTTTATTCTCTCTCTTCTGTTGTCTTCACTACAGCTAGACTGTGACATAGTCTAAACTCTGAAATGGTATGCATGTAGCACAACTTGTGTACTCATGTAAAGGCAGGTAGCTTGCTAAAATCTTGGGTTTCAGCACCGGAGCTGACATTGCTGGGCAAGTAAAATTCCTTGGTTTGCACCCTGTTGCTTCACACCATCGCCGAGGAGAATAAAAATCATGAGAAGGACCATCTTGTGAATTTGTTTATGCCACATGAGAGTCAGAGTCAAAAATCAAGTCACGTAGACAAATAATTCATTGAGAGCCTTTCCTCACTGCACAGATGTCCCGAACCCCCCACTATGCTCACAGAGATTTTCCAGAGCTCTAGTTTCTCTCTTTTCTTTTTGACTATCTCTAGCTTTACATCTCCTGAGAGCCATTTTCTACTCATCTGCCCATTCGGAGCAGAATGGACAATGCACAGGTTATCTGCTGCTAAGCTCTTTCTCTGCAGACAGAGACTCGAAAGGTGCTCCTGACAAAGAGCAGCTCATCATTCAGGCTCATTATGCTCCCTTGTGTATCTCTTGGGGGTCACTGGGGAAGTCAGGAGCTGGCTGAAACTTTCAGAAACTTTCCAGAAGCCTTCATGGGCTCTTTTGTCTCTGTGTCCTTAGTAATTTCGAATACAATGCTGGTGGAGTAAGCCAGTGTTCCGAAGGAGAAGCAGGAGGGAAGGGTGCTTTCCGTATAAATCTAGTTAAAACTTCATGCATGAAGGGCCTAAGAATACTATAAATGGGGTGGACTATAAATACCTGCAAAGACTTTTTGCTTTCCTTCCCTCTGGAACAGTATTGTCTGGATGGTTGGGTGTAGCAGTTAAAACCTTCTCTTTTGGGAACAGTATTAATGGTTAAAAACTTTTATAGTGTGAATGTAAATTTAGGTTGCTTGAAAATGGAAAGTAAACACAGGAGCTGGATGAGATATCAATTGGCTAGCCAAAAATCCTCAAGAAATAAGCCATTTTTTAAAGCAGAAAAGATTTTTTTTTTTGCCTTTGGCAAAATAATGAAATATTAGTCTCTCTTAAGAGACTCTGAGTTACTCATTATAATTTATTGTCATTTTCTTGAGGAAATGTTGTGTTTATATTAAAAAAAAGATACAAAAAAGTGAAAAAATTCTTTTCATCAAATACTTAATTTTTCAACGGATATTAAAACAGAGAATATGGCCCTCTTCCTTCAGTAATGTATCAGATTTCATTTGTTGTCTTTTCCTCTTTGCCTGCATTTTCTCCCACTGAAAACATGAAGAATGCAAGGGAAAAAGGACTGAACAGACCGAATAGTGTTCTTGTAGCAAGACTTTTCTAGAATAAAGTATCAAGGGATTCAAAAGGTAAGAAATATATTTTCCAATCATTCAGAAAAATTGCTGATGATTTTTTCCAGTGAATGAAGAGCATGGAAATCCACCCCCAAAACAACAGGGAGAGACAGAAACATTAAAAGGAAAATCCTAAATAAAGCAAATCTTTTTTCCCATCAAATACAAAACTTCATATTAGAATTAAATGAAAACTGTTTAACTGGTTTTGAAAGCATAACATTTTAATCAGAGATCCTAAGAAATTGAGTCATTTGGCTCAGTTCATCACAGCCAGTCATAACTGTGAAGCAGAATAGCCTGAGAAACAGTCAGGAAGTCACAGAGGACAGATCATCCGCAGATAATCTGCAGGTCATGACTGAGGTCATTTAGCACAGAACAATCACGATTTTTTGTTGGTATTATGAGATCAACTGCTGTAATATGATTTCTACTTGGGCATGAGCAAGCACTTGTGTGCTTGTATGTGCCAAAATGAATGAATGTTTCAGACCTTCTGTGGTCAGAAATTTGCTGTGCCTATATGAAAAAGTTGGGGTGTGTGCAAAGGTGATTAGGCACAAATATTCAATGCATTATAAACAAACAAGCAAACAACAATTAAGTAGGCAAAACAGAAAGACAGGACCACGTGTGATGTTATGTCATAAGGGTAAGAAAGGATAGAGCATAATAACTGCATGGAAGTGTCTACACATAACCTGTAGAATGAATGTTCACATCTGAGTTAATCCATATGGTTCTCCTTAACAGTCACCAGGGTGACAAAGGTGCTTGTAGTGAGTGATGCATGTCTATCATAACAGAGACATTCAGTCAGCCAGTTCAGGTGAAATATGTCCTCTACGCTTATTCCTTTCATCAGTGATAACTAGCATGACTAGATCAGATGTAGATGCCTACATGGCACAAGGGCAAAATTAGGTGAGAAGACTCATTTCCCAAATGGCTCACTAGACCCCTGCTCAACTTTGAAAAATTTGCTTAGGAGTTTCTTACAAAAGAGGGAATTGAGTATGGCAAACAGTCAGAGGAACCAGGTCTGCCTATGATCCTTTTTATTACTAGCGATGTTAGTAATTAATAATAGTAATAATGTTTACCTTTCCCTCAAAAGAAGGAAAAAAACCCTAGACACTGCAATGGTCACTGTTTTGATAATTTCATGCATTGTTTGGAATAAAATCTAAGGACTCCATGGATCAGTGTTAATCTGAGCTGGACCTTAATTCCAGTGTTAACTGTGGCTATGAGTGGTTGGAAAGGTCATTCTCTTAAAATTTGTTTCTGGTCTTATTCCAGCATTCACATTAGAATGATTGCTGCCTGCTCAGTCTCTATTAGGATGTGCTTTTCTAGTGATAATGTAGCCAAGTAGCTTAATCTCCTCTTTAGTTTTTACCAGCCAAAACCCACTGGCAATATTGTGCCTCTGATGCTGCAAAATGAGATCTAAGAGGGGGCTAGTCAGAAACATTCAGGTTTGCTTCACTCTACTACCATGGAAATTACAGTGAAATGTCCATTTCTGGCTGTACTGTGATCTGTAAAAAATTAACTGGTTTTGTTTGGTTCTAGGTGTAACAATTACTATTGCTCTAGTGATACAAAACAGTGGCTGAGGCTGAGCTTCATCTGCAGCCTCATCATCACCCACCACCTGTCTTCTCCTCTGCACCTGTCATGGGTACACATAGCAAGTTAAAGTTGCTTCAACGCCTTCTCTGGTACTCTCAGCTGTGGCCAAGCTGTAGCCACAGAAAAGGCTACAGGGCTGCTCAGAGGGGCTGACAAGGAACAGACAGACATGAAATATGTCTGTCCAGCAGCAATAGCTGGTGGGAAGCATACAGACTGCTGCCAGCATGTTACCAGATAATTCTAGTGTGGTGGAGGGATTCCTGCTAGGGAAGGATGTTCCTGATTTGGAACTACAGTTGACTGGCTGTTAGCACAGCCCAGCTATTCAGTGTTTCTAAGCCTTCATCTGAAGTAAAAGAAAGGTCAAACAGCAAGATGTCTAGTGTGTTTTCTAAGCAAACAAATAATCACTCAAACAGAAAATCCAATCATCCCACAGATATTTAATTAAAAAAGATAATTCAAAGATAGTTTAAAATTACTATGTCAGGTGATAGAGACAAGCCCACTGTGCTCAATAAATCAAGCATAGCTGAAACACTTAGTGGGTTTGGCTCCCTTGCCTCACATGAAGCAATTCACAATTAAATGTGAGTTTTCTTCTTTAAACTATTTCCATTGTTTGATTTTCTTTTTTGTGGTTATTTGTTCCCTTGGAAGGTGTGCTAGTCATGTTGCTTTTGAACTAAAACTCAGCATACCCTATACTTTTTACTGGCATCCATGCAATTGCTTCTCTTTGGCCTCCAGAAGTCCCAGACCTCCAGACTAGAACTGGTGTGGAGTGCTGCTGGCACCTTTTCACAAGCTCAAAGTGCATCACCCCCACATTGAAGCAACAGTAATAGCTCCTTTTTGGTTTCAAGATTCAGTTCAAAATAATTCCCCTGGCTTTACAGATTTTTCAGGCACTTGCTTGAAGCTATTGTGCCTCATTCATCTTGGGTTGTATCCACTCCTGGCTACAGAAGAGGCTGAAAAACTGCTCGAAGCTTGCAGCTGACCACTCTCCCAGCTGGAGCAGCTGGGACCAGAGCAAGCTGTTCTCCAGTGATCTCTGCTGTGCAATTCCCCTTTGTGCAAGGCTACTCTCCAGCACGCTTTTAAACAGCCACAGGACTTCCAAACATGCGGATGATGACATGTTAAGAATCCAAAAGCCTCTTTCCTGACACAGACTTACGATAGGTGCTGCGTGAAGTAATTTTTCATGAGAAGGGATCCTCTTTGCAGCAATTCTCAAAACTGCAGTGGGAACACTGTTTAGATTTTCACTTTTTTCTTTTAAATCCCCTGGATTTCCTAAAGTCATGATCTTCTCTGGACCTCCAGGTAATCAACAGCCAAGTGATGCCTGTTTTGTTCCCTTGGCTCCTACCACCTACAGTTCCCTGTTTCCACAACTCAGCAGTTCTGACTACTAAGATTTTATCACAAGTCTCATAATATTTTGTATTTTTATCTAATCCTCCACTGAAGTAAGCTAATTACAAGAAAATTCTACCTCATTTTTTTATGACGCTGATACGTAATCCTTCCAAGTTGCAGAGAAATGTTTGGGTCATGAAAATTTAAACTGTCAAAAGCTTCATGAAAATCTCCAGATTTTTTTCTTAATTTTATGGGTCTTGTGGCTAACTTGGGAGTCTGGTTTATAATTTTTGAATTCTTATACAGTCTCATCAACACTTTACCCATTTTCATGGGATGACTGTGTGTTACCTCAGTTTACTTTGCACTGAGCCCTTGAAATTTGTATTGCTTTCAGGTCAAAGGTAGCATAGATGATTAATTAACAGTAATAAACTATATATTCCTATAGTCATTCATCTACAGCCTGAGCAAAATGTAATTTCTTCAAGAATAAGTTACATAGTATACAAGTACATGGATGTAAAGGAGACTATATTAGTAAGGAAATAAACACCCAAGCTGGGGTGACTGCTGCATTCAGCAGTAGAAACCTGTGGGTAAGCTGTAGAGATCATTCTGTCTAAGTGGCAAGAAAAATTATACCATAATATGTTTTCTGAATGTGCAGTGTATGTTAGAGCATAGTCTTTTAAATGTATTTTACCAGAGGACACTGAAAAACTTAGCAGAGATCTGAGATGACTTGTGATCATTCTCTATAAATACATTGGAGAGGTAAATACAGGGAGGTTGAAAAGCTATTATAAATAAAGGATAAGGTTGGCACAAGAACAAATGGTATAAACTCACCATGAATAAATTGAAGGTGGAAATTAGAAGGAGGTTTGTAACCATCAGAGCAGTGAGGAAGTTTTGCCTGTTTTTACTGAGACTGTGTTACGTAGCCTTGAAAATCACATGCCCTACTTACCATGAATCCAACCTTTCTGAGGTCAAGAAGAACCATAAAAATCTTCAAAAATCTCAACTCCCAAGTATAAAAGTGTCACAATTCTGAGAGCAAATATTTATTGAAGGACCTCTTCAACTGTAAGCATTAATGTGAAGTTCTTGTTTCTAGTCCTGCAGAGCTGTACATTTTTTTTTTTTTAATAATTATTGAACACATGTTCTGCATAAGGTGCCTTTTAAATTCACCTCTCCATGGCTGAATGTCACCTATTCTGAACATCCCTTTTTCTCTGCCATCACTGTGAGGGGAAATTTCAATTCCAAGGCAAAGAAGGAAATGTTTTTCACTCACTTTAAAATGGATACTGCTGTACTGTTAGATAAGTGAAATTCAAAAGTCAGAAAGTTATTTTCTGTTTTAAAGAGAAAATCTGTCCACGTTTGAGGCCTGTAGGTATGTTGTGCTAAACTATGATTTTAAAAAAAGTTTGGAAATTTCTCAATACAAACAAATTATAGTTATTATATTGGAGACATTGCCTGATCCCTCTTTTATGGTCCCACTACAGGAAAAACTTATATGGAATTTTGGTTAGAGTAATGAAATAATAACTTTGAGACTATAGTTGCCAACTTTTAATTATATTCTATGAAAAAAATCAAAACCCACCTCAGTCTCCTAAACTAGTGAATTCAAGTTCTAAATCTGAAAGTTCTCCCAAACTGACTGAATTTTGCAGGTTACCACTTTAAAGAGTATTTATATATGTTTTGTGTCAAATAATTGTATAGAATTAGACTGCACTTAAATCTTAGAATAAATAATTTCAAATGTTCTTTCTTGCTATGCTTGCACCTGGTTTCATCCCTTACCCAAGTTCTGCTAATTCCAAGGCTACCGTTTGTACTGGCTGAATCTGTGTTAGAAATCTGCCTTAATTCCACCTTAAATTCTACTTGCTTTTGTCTTGATTGTCTTAATTTTTGCAGCCACATAACAGTGGTGGCTGCTGCACCTGACTATGCCTAATTACCTCTGGAAAGCAGTGTAAGTAGCTCTGGCTTTGCTCTGAAACTTTTCCTTGTTTCCTTGCTGGCTTCTTTGTTCATGCCATATTCATTTGCTAGTTCTGAAAATTCATGTTCAGACTCAGCTACACATCCAACCCACTTTGTTTTTATTTATCAGCCACCTAGCAACATTTTCTTCAGACAGGATCCACAGTGACTACGTGCCATTCAAAAAGCAATATGTTGTGTAAGTGTTTGTAGCTGTTCAACCACCTCTCTTTTTGTACTGAAATTGTCTCACAGTACTGGCTGTGAAAAAGGGACACATTCTTTTTAATCTTTTCAGAGAAGCTACTAATATTTTTCTAAGAAAAAAGCTTTAAAATTCTTACATTATAAACCCAGCCATAAATCTCAGTAAAGGTAAGAGGAATGGTGAAACCTGACTTTCCAGAGTAATTTGGTTACATGAGACTTTTAGGCTTCAGCTTTGCCTGGATTATAAGGGAGAGTTTAAGTATGTGACTGAAATGTGCCTTGAAGGCTGAACCTGCCCCCACAACACAGAAGGTAAATTAGCAAAAAAAAAAAAAAAAAGTCTAAAATATGTTTCATCTCTAAATATCTTTGATATTTGGGCCAAGTTCATAATTATTAGCAGGTATGAAAGAAAAGTTTTGAGCATTTATGGCACTAACACATCCTATTCCAGAAGTAAATATTTTGTTTACACCTAACTTCAAACATTATAATATAGACATCTGCATAGCTCTATACTCCCTTTATTGTCAGGGTAAAGAAACAAATGCAGGCAGCCTCTTCATCTAACCTTTCACGTATACACCAGTGTGAGGTGAAGAACATCCTGCCCATTGCTTATTCTGCTGTATTGACCCTAAGAACCCTTTTAATGGCTGGATCACATCTGACATTGGGTAAAACCATCCTTCCTTCCCACCTTTATGGGGCTGTTCTTCTTGCTGTAACAATGGCACTTAGGCTGTGGTACTTTAGTATCTGAATCTGTTGCTTTTCAGATAGAATCACTTGTTTCATTGGCTATTTTGTATCTAATAGAGATGGCACACAAATACATATTTTGACACAGTATCTGAAGTACAAAATAACATTAGAGTCTGTTACCAGGGATATTAAAACATACACTGTTTTACAGAAAAAA